>JAQGBY010007686.1:0-11475 GCA_034698785.1 Mycogona germanica
ATATCCACCATTTCTGTACCTGTCGGATTATGTGCTAGTTCTATCCTAGCAAGAAGGCTAGCTTCTCCATAATTAGTAAATTACAACAAAAAGTGCCACCAGCGGCGATAATTGTGATTTTCTTACATCTGTTTTTCAGACATCCAAATTAATAGGACAATTCAATTCAATATCGAAGACGTTTACTAAAAAAACGTTTTGTTCAGTTGCTCACAAAAACCTGAAATGTTCAACGCCCCCGAATCTCGATTGCAATCGACAAAATGAAATTGTTTTATTGCCGAAAACTGGCTTCAATGAAATACGGGTTCCAGCTGTCGTTCAAATTCCTCACGCCAGGTGCGCTAGATCTCCAGAAAAAGGCGATAGTTCAAGGGCTGGTAGAAATAACGTTCATTGAAAGGAACTAGTGTGAACACGTGTACATAATGCAGTACGGGATATATACATGTATTCATTACATGTACATGTACATCTGTATGTAGTGAAGCGAGTCCTTGTAAACCGATGCCCTGACATGTCTCGCGTGTCGGAATGCCTTTCTGACGTTGTGTTGGGTTTGAACATCAACAACAAAGAGATGTTGAGGTTGATGGGGTTGTGGTTGTCTGTCCTGGAGAACGGAATGCAGCAGCGATTCTCAAACAGTTTTGACGGACTCAAGCTATGAACGTCGTGCCTAACTGTTTTCCTCGAGCGCCATCTAGCGTGTAACAACATAAATATCGCATAACCATCGGGATGAACACCTTCTGTTTTACATACAATTTCTTAAAGGTAACGGAAAGGATACAGATTTATGGTCTGCCTATTGGTCTAAGGACCACAGATTAGGAATTTTTGGAATGCGTGGTTGTCGTCCCGTTGTCGGAGTAACATATTTACGAAAGCAGATTAGGCCGCAGACGTGCGCTCACCACGAATAATGGCATTCAAAATAAGATGACATTATTCAATTATTTTAAGCATTGTTTGCGTTTTCGATAAAAACTCTGCGTGCATTTCGTAGAATAGCTCCAAGGAAATGTAAAAGCAAGTCCAGTGGTGGAAAGATAAAATAAATATTCCAAAACTTTGTATGTAAACGAGAAAAAGGAAATCACACACGAAGCTCTATTTGTCTCTCAATTTGTCCTTAACCACTTTAGCGCTCCAACACACTAATTAGTGCGCATTTGATTTTTGTGGCATTTTAATACTGCCCACTTAAATATTGTAGAGGAATTATCATCTTCCTCCAAAATAAATTAATTTTTTAGGACACGCTCGAAATCCTAAAAGAATAAGGAGTTATCTTGAAATGTCATTCATTTTTCTTCGGTCGAGAATCGAACCCGCATCACGGTCAAAGATGGCGAACGATGCAAAGGCAACACTATTAAATTTGGACTGAATGTAGTTCCACAAATTTCTGGGTCAGCGCAACTTATTTCATGTCTTGATGTTGCGTATTTCTCGAGATATCGGCACTTGAATTTGTAACCGTCGCCATCGCTTCACCGGAAAATTCAAAAACAAAGAATGAAATTTCGTAAATTTCTGAAACTACACTGTACCACTAGGCACAAGTCTTGAGGAGGGACACTGTGGTGCCCAAATGAAGAGTCCATACACATTTGTGTGAGACCACTTGAAAGCTCCCCCGTGTATGTCGCTTCCCGCACCACACCGTTCCCCGGACTTCAGATCTTTCATCTCGTTAAGTTTGTGTGTGTACCAACGAATTGAAAAACCTAGAATAATCTACGGAGGAAAATGACATGACGTTCGAGTGTTCGAAAATAGCAATACTTTTTGTACGCGGGGAAACCCTCGACATTGTTTTTTAATTTAGGGGGTCTCGGAGGTGATATGGTTAGCGTGTCGAACTGCTATTCCCGTGATCGCGGGTTCGATTACCGACCGAGACGTCTAGAATTTTTCGGGCGAGTGAAATTCCTACGCACGCCTTCCTTCGGAATGGAAGTAAATCCGTGGGATCCGTGCCTATACGATGTCAGGTAAACGTTAAAGATCCCTACCTAGGTAGCTTATACTAAGCCTGGGCTAGGCAAATTTACCAGGTCGCCTCCTGGTGGGGTTTTAGGGCGAAGACGCTGGTGGACCTCCTTAACAAATATCTCAGAGATACATTTGTCCTTAACTGGTCGTTCGACCCTCGCCATAGGCCACATCCGGGGTGCTTGTGGGTACATCTTGTAATTGTAATTAACTAACAGCAATTCAGAACTCGACACCTTCTAATCTCTTTTGTTTCGTATCGCGTCTGCAACCGCTCGAACTAGCATCTGCCCTCCAGGGGCATTACACCGAATTTCCAGAGAACCATCTAACCACCCCCAGCTTTCAAACTCCTACCACCAAACTTCCTTTTATGCATTTCAAATGTGTTTAAAAACACTGGAAGTAAACGACTGAACCATAATTGTCGCCCAAAGGCGAACGATCCATTTCCATAAACAGTACCCAGAACGAGGAACGAATTCGGCAATCGTATTCGCTTAATACAGGATTTAGACAACTGTTTATTTGATAAACAAGTCTAAACGTGTCTGTATGGGTCTCTAAAGTGATTGGGCAGACGAAAACGTTCCTCCGCCTAGAGATGTCATAAATTCATTCCTCCGACTGTGTTCATGGTAGCGGCATCTCTCCATAGATAGACGTACTAAATTCGATTTCTTTTTATGAATTCCTCCTACCAATTTCGACGGAAACCAACACACCGACCGGATCCCCATTCAAAAATGCGATCAAATGCACATATGATATCTACTGCGGTGCATTGTTTTGACGTTTTCAATTACGCTCGGTGGATTAATTTCAGAGAACGGGGACAGATTTCATCTAAACCTCTTCGCAAAAATACGAAAAATGTATTCATCTAATGAGCTTCGTTGCAGCTGTGCACTGTAAATTCAGATGGTTTAAACTTCGTAAGCCTTTATTACGTTAGGTTTACACCGTTCGTCGCATAGGACCGAAAAAATCGCAACTTCATGTTGTTGTTTAGGTGTAAAACGAAAAATCACAGTTTTGAGGGCCGGCTCCATGGAGCGTTTGTCGCTCCCATCACGACTAGAACTGTTCCTATTGTGAAGGGAGCCTCGCATGGGATCCGATTACTGAGCGCCTTCTGTGCGCTCACTCACGGCTACGCTCCGCTTTCTCGAAATAGCATAAGCGGCAATGGCACAACAAGAGCGCTCATTTTTGGCGCGAATAGTTCATCCATCAGCGCCTCTACTGACAAATGGTTTCATTCAATTGACGTGCAACCGCGCCATCTATTGAGCAACTATTACAACGACATGAGAATGAAGCACTGCATCACTTGATTTAGGTATGAATGTAAAAAAGATCGTAAGATCGTCGGTCGCAGCCCCGGTGTAAATCTTACTTAATGGAACTCTCCTTTGTCTTGCGTGAAATTAGCTTTCTATAATCTTCAAAGCAATATGTATAACATAATCTAATTGTGATCTAACCAACGCTTATAAGATAACGAGTGAGTCAGAACAGAATCCAATGAATAAGAATACGCGTAGGAAATACAGAGTATCAATATCGTTGAATATGATTTTTTAAAACCTGAAGAAGATTCCAAATTCCTTCGAAAATGATTTAAAATCGCCAGTTTTAAAGTCGCCATGGCTTACAGCGAAATATGAGTGGGAGGTGAGTGAGAAAAAAAGAAAGACTTTGTCAGTGATTGAAGTCGGCTAAACTGGTGAAAAGAAACTCGAGCAACTGAAGATGAGTTTCGTCAGCTCATTATTAACACTCTCCTGATCGCATCGCGGATCCCTTTTAGCTATAGGGCATGCAACCGAACCTATTTACGCCAAACGTATTTATTTATATAGGCACGGCTAGTGGGCGTGGCCTAATGTTTCTCCCGCGAAAAAAGATGTTTTTCAATGTCGACGAAGAATACGCGTTCAAGCCGCTCACAAACCCTTGAGACAAGACACCGATACATAGCGCAACACTCGAACGAACAAAAAAAGTTATTATTTCAAAAAATAAAAAATGAATGGTCTCACCGGGACAAATCTAATCTTGACGAAGATGTCCTCGTTAAACATCTGACAACGCGATCTATTCCGGGAACTTTTAATGCGTATTTGACGGCCTTTGTGTTTATCACAATACAACGTGTTGTGGTGCTACAATTTTTACGAAAGGTGAAGAAGGAATCTTCTTACATTTATTTTCTATAATCCATCACAAATTAAAAAAAATAATAACGTGGTGCCAGTGATGCCAGCGACATTTGCCACACTATATTCCGGATTTCTTATTATTATTCAATTAATACCACAACTAAAAACTATTTTACAAAATATTAAAAAAATATATTTACGTTACAACAGTTGACGAATCTACAACTACAGTGTTTTAACGTATCTTATGATTCATACGCAAATTTTCGCTGCCATGAAGGAGACACCTAAGTGAAGCGGGCTATTTTTCTAGTTGAAAATAAAATAAATAATTTTCAAGAAATGCGCTAGCTCCTGCTGTCGCTAGCCTGTCATGACGTCACGACGAAATGGCCGATCACGTAAACGCAAAGCTGTGAAGAATTGGACGATGTTTGCTGTGTACTCCAGATTCTTGTCTAGTCAAAGACGAGGGCGTGGAATGCGCCTCGAATGCTTAAGAACCTCGGTCCCGTCGACCTTTTTGTCTGCCGATGGCGCACTATGTACATGTATATACTGCGGCCTGACCAGAGAGATACACTGTTGTTGTTGTTCGGGTTCGAGTGTTGACATCGCTCGTCCCAGTGGAATTTCTCCCCATCGCGTTGTAGGGTTATTGACATTTGTCGACAGGGAAAACAAGAGATTCGATTCCGCCTGGTGGAGCCTCGCCCGAACACAACACAAAAATTACATATATTCCGAAGAATGCAATGCAATTTGGGCGACGGCGAGAACTACCAGTAAAGGTGGCCGACCTTTGCCATATCCTTTGTACACGCAACGAATCAGCTGCGATCTCACCGGGGTTTGTCCTGCCACGTTTCACACCCACCAACAATCAAAAATCAGACGATTTTATATAAACACAAGTTAGTAAAGAAAAATATTATTCACTTAATAAACCGATATTTCGATTTGGTCGTCACGATATAGCGTCAGTTTTGAACTTGACTAACCAGAGATCATTGATATTCGCAGAATGTACAGCGATCTCTTGCTAATGACATAACGTTTCTACAACTTTACCACAACATTTGTTACGATATCCTTCAACCATATTCATTAATTGCGAGTGTGCATAAACAACTCGTACGAAATTATAAAGCATTCACTGCAGACGAATATTGAATAAATCATTGGAGGCGTTGGGTGAAAAATTGTTTGCCGAACTGCGCATTGCGGTGTCTGGATTCATTAGATCTCGTAAGCAGTGCGAATAATCGCATTACCATAATTTCGATGGTCTTCATCGCCAACATAATCACAAACCCTTCACATTTCGTTAAGGCTGCAAACTAATAGCTTATGCGCGGCGCCAATATTATTTTTTTTGTTGCATAGTTGATGGTGACGAATTTTGCTGACGCTCGCTAATTCGTTTACATTTCTTATTGACGTCAGATTAAAGCACTCACATTTCGCGGCACAAAAGGAAGCAAAGGAAATTGGATGCACACTCACCAATGTTTTGTAATGCTGATTTCACCTGAAAAAAAGAACGTAAGACCCACAATTAAAATCTATAGCACACGCGAGTCAATCGTAAATTCGCAAGAGTAAAGCCAAGACAAATGCCATATAAATTACATGATAAATGACACATTTTAAAATCGAATAAAAAAATTAAGGAAAACAATTTCCGAGAGCAGAAGATACTATGAAGTTAAAACCCCGTCTTTGTATGGTTCCACAATCGCAATAAAATCCTAAGATAACGCTGGAGCACCAGTATTTTAATATAACGAATTCCTCTGAAAACAAAATTCTTTAATTTCAAGAAACAAGGTATTCAATCTCCTGTATATTCACTGACGATCTTGTTTTTATGCCATTAGCACAAACACAATTTTTTAAAAAAAATCAGTTATACCAGTTCCTCTAGCCACAAGATGGTCCCATACAGAATGCAAGTAATCGATTAATTTATCAATCGAATGGTTAAAATATTGGTACACAACTCAAAAACACAATTACACGTGTTTGTATGTCTCGCAATGTCAGGTAACAAGTGATGGCCAAGAGGTGGCGCTGCTCACCATAATGCGAAGAGTGTCCGTGCATAGACAACAATACGACCCATTCGTTCTTTTTTGATGGAAATTAATAACCGTGCCCTACTTAGGATTGGGTGGGGATTTAGCGCACACAATCCCGGCGAGCTGGGATGTCAATCCCAGCAGAAATAATAATAAAAAGAAAGATCCCCGCGGGTCAGTGATACAGGAAATAAAATAAATACAGGGCTTATATGCACTTGGGAAGGGGGAGGGGAGAAGGGGAGGGTCAGCAGTGCCATCTACTCGTATGATCCTGCCTCAAAATAAGTAGGTCGCCGACGCAATAACAGAGGAAATATTTATGGGAAGGTCAGTCAGTCCTCATAAAGGGGTAATGTAATGGGAGTAATTCACCTTCGCACTTGAGACTGACAACTGACAGAGGCCAAAATATTACAAATGAATCATTGTGAGATGCTGCTTGATTTTTTTCTTCTTGGGTAATGAATAAAGGATCAATTCCAAATTAATAAGGATTTTATTTGTTATCCACAGAGTCGGTACGTGGTATGTTTTAGTGGAATCAGCAACATGGATTTTCGAATGCATTCAAAAATTCCAGTGTGAAATACTCGTATACACTCTGAGCTGACTTTTTAAAACTCAATTTAAGTAAGTGTAAGTGCAAGTAATATCAACAATAAATAAAATATAAACAAAACATTGCTACAAGATATTGACCTGTGAATGACATAAGATAATTGTCGCAGATTCAAACTTTAGGGAGAAGAAATTGGATCGGATTTTGGAAGTAATGTGGGGCTTCGTGAATTTAAATGATTGTGAACGACAAAAGATCTTCTACATTTCACATGTTCTTCTGAATTAATATTAAGTTTATAGTTCTTCTTTTATTTCTAAACCAATCGGATGTTCTTCTGAATTAATAGTTTATAGTTCTTTTATTTATAAACCAATCAGTCGTGAAATTTATGGCATGAGTTACCAAACAAAGGACCACATTTATTCTGTAAGATGTTCATGAGTTCAGATGCATGTGGGTTGACGGATAGAGCGCCTGATGGCGTACCTGAGGGTGCGGATTTATAAGAAGTTAATCCTACCTCTAACTCCTTGCTGCCATAAAACACGTGACAATGGAATTCCTTAGCCATATTGCAAACGGTTTCCCTGAAATAAAAATTCAAAACGCGCATTAGTAAACGTCCGCGTACGTCAATCGAATTACTGTAGAAACATCACTCAAGTTTATTATTCTCACCCCGCAACATAGCAAAAGTGAAGCGGCTTGTCCACCCGCCGTCCACACGACCCGACTTGAGTGTAATTGTGCTTTAGTATCACCTAGTGACGAAATAGGATACACACATGAATAAACGAATGACTACTAACTACCAATAAGAGAGTTAGAATCACACTCAATTAAAAATAAATGAATAAACTTTCAAAAATTATTGATCTTTACCTTGTTAGACTCCGAGGAAATGGTGGAAATATGAGTTTCGCCTATTTCAATTTTGACATCCTGCATTTCACCAATGTAAACATTAAAAAAACTCGTAGCAATGAAATTTACAGTGTGAAACAATTTCAGATAAGATAATTTCAGAAAGACGTACTATCGGTTCGCAGTTGGATTCCAAAACCTTTTGCAGTCCCGCATCTATTACAGACATAGAGCCTACCTAAAAAATAATAATAAATAAACATTTTAAATTTTATGTCCATTTGATTTTCACAATCTGAGTATGACCACAAACTATATTTGAAGCAACTAACCGATCCAACAAACGATTTTCCAAGATACTGAAATGTTCCTTTAGAACTAAAAATAAGAAAATAAATATACATATATACAGACACTACTTCCTTCTCCAGTCTATGGGTCATAAATTTAGCTTTCAACTATATACATATAACAGAAAAAAGCATGACAAATATGAAACATGAAGTGTAGCCTTACTTGTCTTCAGGTCCCAACAAGGGGTCGGTCCACGTCAAGTTAGCGAAGGGATCTGGCAAAGGATCGCAGTCTCCATTGGCCGGTGCACTCTGCCTAACCTTTCGGACGGTCACCTTCTTTTGCAAGCCAAGACAACTGAGGGTGGTCATCAGTGGCATATACACGGATCCATTGTCGAGGTGACACTTCAATTTTTTAAAAGACACAAAAGTTGAAAGCCACATTACGCAAGATAACAAAATAGTTTATTTAAAGTACTTTAAAAACAACTTTAAAACAAGAAATTCTGTTCGGTTGGACAAAATAACTACACCAAAAATTCAACCGGAAAAAATTGCATCTGAGAAATCATTTTTCAACTTCAATGCAGACTACTTAAAAAAAAACCAAAATGTATCAGATTTTTTATTTTAATCAATATGAAGTGCACAACCGTATTCCTCTGGAAACGGTGGTCCCGGGTTCGATTCCCGGCGCTGTCAAATTATTAAATTAAATTGAGTTGAGCAAAATTTACAATTCAGATTCAGGAATACAAACAGAAACTGAGATTTGCCGAACATCGATAATAATTTCTTAGAAACGAAAATCATAAAGTTCAATTGAACATGAAAATAATTGTATTTCCATTTTATTAACGCTATGAACAAATTAACATCGATGCTTTTTTTTTAGACTATCCGCTTTTCAAACAATTCGCAGAAGTATGAAGAGTTGTTGTTCACCTTTATCACTGCCACCCTCAGAGGCTGGCTTTTGCATTGCCGAAACAGCGACATAAGTTTTCCTTTTCCGCACTCTGAAGCGCAGACGCCGTTGATTTCATCAATAATATCGCCAACTTCAATTTTACCCTGCAATCGCGTATAAATCAAGTAATGATCAAAACAAAAATCCGCATCGAAGTATCAAAATAAAACCAGGAAGTTGTATTCATTATCCTACTCACATCTTCTTCCGCTACACTTTCCTCTTCCACAGCTAGCGCTACAAATCGTCCTCGAGCATATCTAAACATAATTAAAAGACAGGCTGTTGGTATATCAATGCACAAACAATATTTTGGGCTACACATCCAATAGATTTAATACATTTTTCAAAGTGCTTACAGGAAATGTAGAATTTTTCAAATGGCTCGTCTAAAATCTGAGTTTGACGCATGCTAACAAAATTCGGTTTTCTTTTAAATGATTACTTTTTTTAAACGATTCGAAGCATATACTATTTGAAAATTTGAATAACAAATTTCTCACCCGATTTTGACACCAAGTCTCATGCAAGGAACAAACTCATACATTCGATACACCTGTAAATATTTGAAACGTTGTCCAAATTAGTAAAATAAATTAGCTACGCAATTATCCGGAATAAGAATATCGCACCAACAACGATAATACATTTTGGGAAACTATCTGATTATATCTCAAGAAACCTTAAACGTAATTTACTGTTTTAAAATTCTAAATCAGTTTTATAAAATTGATTTCGTTGTCTAAAATCGGTTATGACACTTAAATTAACATCAGAATCACGAGGCATTATGATATTTGTGAGCTGAGCAGAAGTGCCATTTTATTTTTGTAAAAATAAACACTTTCGCTTTGCGAATCAAGATATGACTATCTTTGTTTGCATTGATTTCAGGACATTATCATTTAAATGGCACTTACAGGTAAAAGCCATGATTCGTCCAGAAATGCACAGTTCTGACAATGACAAAAAAACGTGTTTTAAAAAATATATAATTCCATCAAAACTTAAATAACAAAATATTGAATTTTATTTACAGGTATTTACCTGTATATTTAAAACGAATTTTACTTCCTTCAGTTCAAACAACAGAGACAACAAAATTTCTAATAGACAAAACGAAATAAACAATTTCGACACAAATTAGCAATTATTTTTATATCAAAAGCAGACGAGAGATAACCAGCTGTCAAATACCTGATAATATTTCGTTTGCTACACACGACGATGTGGCGCAATAATAATCCTAAAAGTAAATCAATAACGGAAAAATTGGTTATGGTATGGTTATGGTTCAGCTAACCTGATTGGTGGAGAGATTGACCAATATTACCTTGGCAATCTGGTCGTAATCTCTGACTAGAATTTCGACAACCTCTCCTAGAAGTCCGTGAGCGAGCGCGTGTCGTATGAATAACCTGCCTTTTCCTTGAATCGTATTGAGCTGATTGGTAATAAATTAGACAATGTCAACATTTAGCTATTTACGAAAAGAGGTGAAGAATTACGTTGTTGACCTTCGAAACAAGATAAGAAACTGAAGAGGAAAAAGGTTGCCATGTTCAGCATCCTCAACAGTTTTCACAATTTATTATATTCAGTCAAATAGGAATGCTAATAATTTAGTTACTTGAAGAAGTGTTGCACTCTCTTTTGATAATAAATATTGGCTTAAATATATTTAATGGTTACCTAAATAGCGCATCTGTTATTAAACAAATTCAGAAAGTCACATTGACAAGTAACGTTTGATGAGGCGAAGCAATTACGAAATTAAGTATTTCATCCGACGCTCAGCTTCCACAAAGCACAATAAAGTAATCATACCTTCGAAGTGCCTCGAACAGCGTCGATAAAGTTTACAGTCTTTAATGTTAACCTGCACGAAAATAAAATTTAAATTAAATTCGCGTAAAAAAATCCTAATATACCATTTCAACAACTATAACAAGCTAGGAACCAGATGCATACCTGCCCTTGCGACATTTCCCTATAAGGTCAATCCAGTTCCAATAATCCTGTTTTACAACTCCAACTATCGATGAAACGTCTGCCGTAAACGAAAAATTAAGAAAACCCTAAAATTTAAAATGTAGGTTACTATTTCCAATGGATTTGTCGCTAATCCTCCTCACGAGAATAGCGAACAGATGTTTATTAATGTCCAGTAACTGTCACCCGAATTTCTTTTAAAATTTAAAACTACTGTAAAATTGCTCATAACAATTTTAAACATCCACCCTCGTGCAAAGCGACTTTTGACCTACAATAGATCTATAAACGGTAAGCATGAGTATTGTGAGCTGCAGCTAAGATAAAACAAATAACTGTTGTTACAGTGTATTTGGTCAACAAACGAATACCACATGTGCGTATTAGTTCGGGGGTGGAGAGCGCAATGACATATTGTAAAAGTGAGGCTGGCAAAGATGTGAGTGACTGAACATGCAATGAATATTGTGAGACGGTTCTGTCGTCTCGTAGTAAGGATGCTGCCCCTGGCTGGTGGAAAGAACGCACAACGCAATACACG
>JAQGBY010007687.1:0-11474 GCA_034698785.1 Mycogona germanica
TGCTTTGCGTTGCGCGCTCTCTTCCACCAGCCAGGGGCAGCACCCCATTCTACGAGACTACAGAACCGTCTCACAGGGTCACCCTGTAGATATCTTTGGCGAATGGCAATCCGATCGATAATACGCGATATATTTAGGAATCCACTGACACTCCGATTCTAAGTTCGCGCAGACCACGGACCTTTGTCGGTCTGCATACGACATCCTTTTGTCCGCCGGTGTTCGATTCTCTGTTCACCAATTTCGCGGGTTCGGATCCGCAAGTCAGGGCTTCCATTATGTCTGAACCAAACGCACGGAAACATCAGGTAGACCGGTCTATGTCCGTGATGTTATAATAACTTTCACTACAAATAAGGAAGCCTAGAATGGAAAATCCCCACATAATATTTTTGAGAGTCAGCGTCGCGTATCGAACCCCGATACCCGCGACTATATTTTTTCCATTGTTGAAACTATACCTGGAATGAAGCCCCTGAAATTCGCAAACAATACGAACAGTTTCGTTGAACAAACCTAGATACTCATTTCGCTACACTACAAAACCGATCTATAAAATTGGAGACATATTTTTGTCTTTTGAGTGTCGTAAAATCGAGATTTTAATTTGTTCCAAATTTACAAATTCAAAACAAAGGGGATCTTTGATCGTAAAATGAAGACAATATTAGTTTCAAATTTCATTCAATCAATGTTTCGTTTTAAAAATCACAATTTGTTTTAAAATCGTCAAGAGAAATATGAAATAAAATATGTCTTCGAGCGCGTTATTAAGGGTTCGTTCAAATGTCTGTTTTAGCGATGTTAAACCTACATTCTGTAAAATTCTATGTTTTCATAGGTTAAAACAATATTGAAGTCCTAGTTTATTTCAGTATTGGTGCTTCCAATGTGTCGTGGTCGTTGGTTTGTCCCTCCAAAGTCAATAGCGAGCCACACACTCGGCATATCGGGCGCGTTGTATATCGAGACCAAATCCTATTCCGTCGCTCGCCCCAGCTGTTTATCTAACGAATTGGGTCAATATTGACCAGTACTGATGTATGCTGGGCGGGTCGGACGCCTGCTTGCTCGCTACCCAACGCGGGTGTTCTGTTTCGGTGTTTTCGCCATCAGAACAGCTCAGAACTGAATGGGTCGACCTCACACTATTGTAGTAGTACAAGTGCTCGTATATACAGTATATACTTGCTTGCCCATATACTCGAATATTCGTCCGTCAGTCGTCCAACATCTGGTTTGGGGCCATGATGTGGAAACGATTGCATCGCCATCTTGAGTGGAAACTACACAACCATAAACATCTTCAGTCATGTACACATGTACATGTAAGACCGTAGCTTTTCCTATTAACTTATTTCGAAGCAAATTTAAGAATCATGACACTTTTCAAAGTGTTTCAATTAGGTTGACACCACTTCCTCGCGAAGCAGTGTTTTAAAAGATTGTTTCGTATCGTTCGACGAATGTACGAGTATTAATTGCTGGAATAACGCTTTTCGAGGAACACGAAATCGAGGGGAAAAAAGCAAACCTCTAATACCAAAGAGTTCTGGTGACATTTACTTATTGTACCTAGGATCGGTCGGCCTAGTCCGCCTGACATAGTCACATTCTATGAGCTCGTTAAGCCTCTGGGTGCATGGTACATAAACACACATAGTTCGTTCCTTTATAGCAGATGAGCAACTAACACAATGACAAACGACACTCTGGTTCGAGAGTGCAGCGGCTTTTGTGACCCATGTGAATGCGTCCATCGTCATCACCTCATCCATCCGCATGTTTTGTTTGACGTATTTCTCTCTCTCTCTGTCTCTTTCGAATGATTGTGGGGAGGGGGAGTCTACGTATTCACTTGAGACCCGGATACATCTGTTTTTCTGTCATGTTATGCTCTGGAATACAGAGTAGTGGTGCGTCACCTCGAACATAAAAATATAGCATTTTAACTTTTACATGTATTTCACATTTAAATCTGGATATTAAGTTCACCAAAACTTAAGAGGTGATTAATGCGTGCAACTTTAAACGAAATCTTTTTCAATGTTATTTATTACGATGTATAATACATTTTATCTTTTGGCTTGTGACGACAGATGACAGTTGGCGCCTTCGATGACGCTTAGTCCACCCCAATCTAAGTTTACCGCTTTCACTGCATTGGAATACCCTCACAATCACAATTATCACTGTAACTTCAACGAATCATATGATTCAAATGACTTGAGCTCCACGTACCGGAGGGAGCCAATATCTACCATGCACTTGAGGACGTTTCTGATGTTGATTTTCACTTGCTCGACAACCAAACAGTATTTCATCAGTACCGGAACAGGTAGCTATTGTACTTGTTGCTGCTGTCAACATAAAGAGACTTACGACATTGGTGGCAACTGTTCACTAAAATTAAAATAAAATGGCAGTCGATGGCACCAAAACGTACGCCACAAACCCTTGATAGGTCTCAGTAGCATGTGCACCTATCATTTAGGCCCACAACACTCTTCAACCCATACATTCACCTGATTCGTATTTGCGCAGTTCGAACAAAAGCAGACGCAAGTTTCCTTTGGCTTCCAATCGTACAATGCAACGGAAGAGACAAACAAGAGCCAATGGAGACATAGTTTTCGTGAACACTACGCGAGTAACATCGTCGAATCTCCAATCTTTCTCTTTATTAGGACAAGCCAATACGGTGTATATATGCCAGTTTCCGTTGACAAAAGCTGTTCGAGACCAGTCCTATTCTTAAAGTTCTTTGTATATACGAAGTTCATCACAGATGGCGCCACAATCGATTGGCGATGACTGTGACTTATTGTACTGAAGTGCTTTTCATATATCAGATACACGTCACAGGAGAGCATATCTCCAGTAGAATGTCGAGTATGGGCTCTCAAGTTGTGCCATAATGTCTTGAGTCCTAATGGTTTTCATTGAGTACATCTATAGGTTTTATAATTTCCAATCGAAGCATTGGAGGAGTATCAGCGTCGAATCGCCTTGCCTCCCCTCCGACCATGGGCATTTATTTGCATAGAAAAGTGTAGGACTTCTATAACAATTATTGAGATTTTACGTTTTATCATAGTTTTGCTCTGTAAACACTAATTGACTTTTAGGAAAGACGCCATCTAGCACTCATTTAATGAAACCTTGGATTTTTACTGGCGCCTCTTAAATTAAAGGCTGAAATACATCAAACTAATTTCTAGAAAATTGTCCTATGAATGGTGACCTATCTAAGGGTAAGAAAAAAATAATCATTATTTCGACACAATCACCACTCATATTTATTGCTGGCATAAAAGATACACAATGAAAGACAAATTTGACATATTGAACTAATAGCATAGATTCAAATTTACATATTCGCATGTTTTTCATTTACAATTCAAGGAATATATGTTTTTTCAAACATACTGCGTAGCACCCGGTATGTTGAATTTGAAAGATGATAAAAATGGTGTATTTGACTGTCGAACTTTATTTAGTAATTTATAGAATGAATTTAGAAAAAGCTAACATGATGTCTGCAATGTTTGCGAGACAATTTTTGCAAAAGCAACTATTCGGCGTAACGATATTTTAGACTTTCAGAAAGTGGCCACACGACAACAAAACGATAGTTTTCGTCGTCTGAATCTCATTTGAACCGTGACCAAAGGGTTACCAGTAAGGGGGACCAGTAGTTACGTACCACTCTGTAATTTAAGGTAAACGCGGTACCTAAACTGCAGCTTTTTTTGTGTAACTAGTTACATCAAACCCCAGGGGTGCTGATATAAAGCCCTGCTACAATTCGATTAGCGTCCAAAAGGTTTGGTGTTACTTTGCCATTTGGAGTGCGCATCATCATGTGAGCCGAATGAAAACGTTGAACTTCGCTGATTTGAGGGTGGTGAAAATATTTACACACCAAGCAATGGAAACGGTGGCTGTGATCATCTCGGCAATTCAACTGGGTTTCCGAAAAGTTGACCTGTCTGAGGTCACTTAATACTCGTGTTAGGAAATTCTTTGAGTGACTTGGCGGAATTCTCAAAACGTGATGGTTGCACCAATGTGATTTCATGCAAGTAATGCAAAACGTGTCTCTGCACGTCAGGCAGAAATACTTGAAACAGTGAATCTTGTGAATCGCATTTTTGCATTTTTTACAGTGAACACTGAGAACATCAACGTTACTTTTGAGATTATCTGGAATTGCAGTATCACTCAGGCATTTGTCTGCCATCACTCCTTGATTCAGAGTTATTCCCAAAGTTTTGACCTGATGGTGGTTATGGAAGTCATCAGAGTGTTGTGCTTTCATTTCTATCTTCAAAACTTTCTCTCTGACGAAATTTTCCAGTCGCATCTTGGATGGTTGGTTGGTGAAGATTTTGTTTGGTGATCTGTTTATACGAACAACTGTAACATATAAGTTAATTTGTATATTTGTATAGCGACATTCAGTTTCACACCTGATTATAGCAGACGCTCTGTGTAATTATGTAATTGCATCGGCAGAGCGCGTCACCCGCAAGGTGGGAAATTTGAAATTTGAGACTCGAAATTCAAAAAGGATAAAAGGCCGGTTATCCGTTTTATCACCAAATTTCATAATAATCGGAATACTTTTGGCCGACTTATTAAAAATAATAAATGGGGTCCATAGTTTCAGGTTTACCCTGTATATTTTTTTTTTTTTTTTTTTTTGTTTTTTTAATCAACTGTAGTCCACCGCACTACAGGCCTTACGTCCCCCTCATAGTGCTTATGCACTGTGTGAGGGGGAACGACCAGTACCCCGGGATCGAAATTTTCGAGAGCCCGCGCCGGGAATCGAACCCGGGACCGCCGAGCCACAGCCAGTATAACTGTCTCGAAATATTACTTAATTGAATCCTTGAAATAATTTGTTTGCAACTGTAAAATGAATGTATATATGAACATGTGAGTGTACAATAAGTACTACTTACCGATTTCTTTCAACGTTGCAGCCATCTCCTTCTGACTTTGAGCGCCTTTTTCTTGTTCAGCTCTCAAAGATTTTAGGTTTTCTTGCAGCTCAGACATTTGAATTTGTAGGAGCGACATCTTTGAGTCTGTTCGTTTTCCAAGATCGTCCATTATTTTATACTGGGTTTGCAGGGATACTAACTTGTTTTTTAACTCTTTGTTCGTGGCTGAACAGTTTTCGACAGCCTGATCTATATTTTCTTGGAGAGCCTCCTCTTTTGTGAGGATCAATTGGGACAGCTCGAACTCAAGTGCATCCATTTCTTTCTGTCTGTTTACTTCCATCGCCTCAATTTTGGAACTCAGCAATTTCAGTTGGTCATTAAACTGAAAACATGAGAAATTACAATTCACGTACCATCTGCCCGATTTTTAAGATTCTGTAATTGATCTTAAAGACAATTAACTAGCGCTGATGTACGGGTATATGCAATGTTAAATACTTTATTGCGCTTGTAAACAACGTTATCTTAAAATGACCATGTGTTCTTAAATAATACTTCTTAGATCTAAATATTTTAAAAAGAAAATGACACACATTTTGTTCCGCGAAAATACCATGTCTTTTCACTTAAATCAGACAATGCTTTACAAAATTCTGGTAGCAAGTTATACTCTAATATTAGTCAGTATTTAGGAAATCTAAAACATCTATTGATGCGCTAACGAAGACGTCTTTAATGACACTTGAAGCTGCTTTGATACCATTGAAAAAAATTTCCCCATATAGAAGAAAACATCTTAAAAATAAATTTCAATTTTTTGTACTTGAAGAAAACGCACAAGGTGACCATGATGAGGCAACGAGGTTATCAATAAAACTCGAATAATAAACTTCGAGTTTTATTAATAGCCTTGTTTAATTAATTATGGGAATTAATTATATTTATATAATAATGAATCATCATGATTAAATACATGCGCATACATATTTTAAACTTACCTGCCTAACAGATTTGTTTTCACTCTCATTAAGTAAGATCGGAAGTAATCGCTCTATTCGGCCTTTACAATCACCTTTGACATGTTTCTAAGAAAACGCCGAAAGACAATTTAAAAATATGAGACAAGAAAAAATAGTTTATATTCGAAACTTACAATAAACTTTGAAACTACTTAACCCGCACTGCTTAATTATGATAAGGGATTTCATTTATTATGTCGTTTTTTGGTATCAATCATAGTAGCACACAGCACTACCAGAGTTTCTTTAACCTTTTCTGGTTTCTTTAACTTTTCATGAACTTGCAATTTATTGAAGCTTTACGTTGATTATCCGATCAGGTAAAAACATAACATCAATATCCTTACAAGTAATTCTTTTAATTTCATCACTTCTTGGCATCCCAACTTTCCGGAATTCGGACATTTAACCCTTAGGTTCATTACTGCCAATAAGAAACTCGGGTCCTGGATTATCTTCAAATAAAATTTAAAAAGGGTCTTGCTTACTCAAAGATTACTTATTAATACAAATTGTACGCATTAAAATATAAAATAAAATGAAAATTGTATTTTATTACCTTCCTGTCAAATTTGACCGAACATTTGGAACATGGACGCTGATCAGCATTTGAAAACATCAAGTAACACTCATGGCAATAGGGATGGCCACATTCAAAAATGAAGTGTTTGACTGCGACCTTTTTACAGTTACAGCATAAATAGGAGTCTATGACGTCATCAAATTCTAAGCCTTCATTTATAAACTTAATCAGCTCTTCTTTGTCTTCGCCTGAAATTAAAAAGTACAATTTTTTCCATTTTCTGCCTATTTAATAATCATTAACAAAGCAATGATTTATATTTAAATTACAATATAACCGGAACCGGAAACCAATAGATCTCTATTCTGATTCGAAATGTAACAATGAACAGTTACATATTTTAGTAAATGAATTTGAATCTTGCGAGTTGACATAGCTAGTCAATATATCAGCAAACTACAGGCACTATGTAGTAGTGTGACGTCACATCGAGAGTTATTATTCGATTATGGGTACTGGTAAAAATGTGCCTCTCTACAGTGCTGACATATACAGAATATTCTGTTATTCTATACAAGATATAATGTAGTATAATTGTAATATAATGTATAATGTCAAATTCATTTCAGTCGAATTAAAAAACAAAGTTGGAAATCGAAAGTATTCAGGTGAGGAGATAACCATTCATGCAGGTGAGGAGATAACCATTCATGTCGCCAATGGCTTAATCTCCGAAAAATATCGCTTAAATGGCTCTATAGTAACTGCCTTGTATTTCAATTTTACTAACAAACGGCAATTTTTAGTGTAAGCAGGCCAGACACCCAGAATTCTTAACCCTCTCTCAGATCACGTAAAAATCAAACACCTTTGTGAAACTTACCTGATAAATATTTTTGATCGACGGTCGCCATGATCGATATTTTATACCGTCTATATTTCTTAGCGTAGAACACACTTCTGAAATAACATTTTACCTCAAAATGAAAGTTTAAATGAATGTGTGGGCAGTGTAATTTGTTTACTTGGCAAATAAATGTCAAATGACTGATGGAAGTTAACCAATAGAAGATAAGACTCGCGTATGTCACATTCCCAGCGGTAGTCAATGACAAAAGTGACGCAATGTCTCCTTTGTGCAAGAGGTGTCATATCGAAAGTATGCTCGGGTTTTTTGTTTCGATTTTTGTAGTTACTTATGATGAAGTCACCACATTTTTTAAATTGTTCTAGGGCATTTCGCCCTTATCTATGTTTTTAAATGGAAGAGATGTTTGATCATGTTCTTTCACAAATTCTTTAATTATGCGTACATAATAACTAGAAGCTAAAAAAAAGTCAGTTGTCGGCTGTTAGCTGACTACTAGTTGACTACTCATACACTTTGTATTCTACCAGATTTTCATACACGGTACAGCATAACGATTTTATTATTAAAAAAATTCTCTGTACAATTAGTAGCACTGCACCGCTGAAAATTCGAACGCCACTTGAAAGTGTCTATAAAAGACAACAACAATACTGTTAAAGAACAAGTTTATCTTAGAGTCTTAGATGCCATACATTCGTTTCCTTACACCAGTACATTATTATATAAAGTGGACCTCGGATGCAGATGAGATTGAGTATCGCCAGCGAAAGATCGAATTTATCCTTTCAATTGTACCAGTATATCGAACAATTTAAACTGGTTAATGAATGTCACAAAAATAATAGGACCCAGATCGAACAAATATTGAATATAAGCGGATTACCAGTTTCTTTTATAAACCAAGTTTGGAACCATAACGTTTGCCCTCAAGTTCACTCACAGTTCGATGAGCTTCCATGAAATTTGATTTGGCATCGCCATTGGGAGATCGCAGCATGAAGTGACTCTCGTGTTGGTTGCTACGTTCGGCGATTTCATTGTGACTGTATCTGTAACACAACAGACAAAGAAAGAGGTGATCGTGCTCAGTGGAGTGACAACGGCACCCTGTGCAGCTCAATTTGGGCTCGGAGAAATCAATTCTGATGAGGAGACGGAGTACTTGGCCTTGGAATTTCCTGGGACAGGAGGCGGGAATCCTCAAAACGTGATGACTGCACTGGTGCAACTTTAGGCAGTTGATACACACTGTAATATCCCGACACGTCAGGCAGAAATATTGAAACCCGGAGATTTCTAGGTGACAAGTCTTGCAAATGGTGTTTATCTGCTTGACAACTGTAGAATTTCTCTCTGTCAATACGGAACGCTTGGTTCCGACTATTTTGTCCATTACAAAATCCGTGCAAGAAAATGGCGTCAGTTGTATGATGGAATTGCCGCCTTTGGCTTGTGTGCGCAATGATGATTTCCCACGGCCGTCAACTGTGACACAGAAACATGAATCAGAACACGTTAAAGATCCCTTCCTAAGCAGGCTACTTTTTAAATCTCATGTCAAACGAAAATCTTTTTTTAATTTTCGAGCGGTGAAATTTTAATAGTAGTTATTAAATATTATTAGAACGATAGTCGGAGTTGTAAATCAAGTTAATCAATTCTGAACTGCAAATAATAATAAATAAATTGAAGTTATAGATGATACATAATATCCAAAAAGAAACAGAAATCAGGCTTTTGGAAAATTTGCGCATCGTGCAACATATAATTTGAATCAAAATTCATTTCCAACAAAAATTTGCAAAAATAAGGTTTGGAGAAAAACTAGCCATTGTGAATTTTATGGGCCTACTTGCCAATTTCTGTCAGCTTGTCTATAATCTTCATCTGACTTTGTACGACCTTAGCCAATTCCGCTTGTACCGTTTCCAATTCTAAATGTTGTTCTTTCGATTCTTTCGTGTGCCTTTCTACAATAGAATTCAGTTTCTCTGACATGGAATCAATCTTTTTGATCGTCTCAGTTTCACAGCCCATCATCATCTCTAGCTTGCTGTTCAGTAATTTCAGTTGACAGGTTATCTGTAATTAAAATATTGAATTTTAAATACTCTGAGTATTGCGAGCCAGAATTTATTTTGGTCTCCTGGAACACGGGGCACCAGTTATTCTTTTGATATTGCGATATAAAACAAGCGATATTTATTTACAGTTTCGAATTACTTTTAATTGTTTCTTTCATTAATGTGTCTTTTTATCTAAGATTGTCGCTATTGTCGTATTGTTCAAATCTTACATCCGAGGCGGATCTTTCCTGGCGATCATCATACAGCACAGGATGTAGTCTTTCTTTTCGGAAATCGCATTTATTTTTCACATGTTCCTATAAGTAAATAACGAATGTGTTTTGAAAAAATGAGCTTCAGTCGAAAATTGTTGGAATTCAGCCAGTCTACCACTGCCATTTCCAAAATCATCCTCATAAGTATACTCGTATAATCTACCTATTTCATACAAACAGTTATTTTAGAGGTACTTACAAGTAAGTTTTTCAATGGAAACTCTTCTTTGCAACCTATTTCAGAATTGGGGCATTTTGCTAGTAGTCCAGCAACAGCCAGCTCGAAATATTTGTCCTGTCCAATCTAAAAATAGGGTTATTTACTAAGTTATTTTTACCAATCAATTTTCAAGCGTAATATCTGTAATTATTGAAATTATAATCCATACTAATAAAATTTATAAATGAAATCTAATATTGTGACCAATTAATAAACTTAACAAG
Organism: Mycogona germanica; assembly: GCA_034698785.1. Lineage (NCBI taxonomy): Eukaryota > Metazoa > Arthropoda > Diplopoda > Chordeumatida > Chordeumatidae > Mycogona > Mycogona germanica. Next base: position 10,154 of record JAQGBY010007687.1, read on the forward strand.
AAAAATGTTTATTGAGCGAGGCAAGTGATTAGTTTACCTTTCCACTAACTTTAACAGCACATTTCCGGCATTGCCGCTTCTCTTTGAGGAAAATACTGCAGCACCTCCGACAGTAGGGATGGTCACACTCGAAAATATAGTGAAAGATGGGAACTGCCCCACAACCACTGCATAAGTATCGCCCGGGGACGTCCAAAAATTCAAGTTCATCTTTATTTATAAGACAATAAAGTTCTTCCTTATCCTTTCCTGAAATGAAGTAATTTCGATTTGATTATCATATCATTCGATATCATTTTGATTAATGTTGCTACTATATGATAACGTAATACACACACACCTGTAGTGCAGTGACTACAGTGAAGATTAAAAGAATAAAATAAAAAATACTAAATATCATGAATTGTTGTATTTTTATTAATATTGCAGTTTTTATTAATATTGTATTTTTATTAATATAACCACAGGATTTTCTGTATCCCTCTATGCGAGGGGAATCGCCGGAAATGGATTCTGAAGACGCTGTTATACAGAGAAATAATAATGCTATGAAATTAAATAATAAGTAATTTTCAACAAATTTATTATTAAAGATAAAAATTCAACCTCGGTTATTGTTTATTTTAATTCACTATTTTTTATAGTATGTGTGTGAGTGTAAATAATACGTGATGTGTGACTGAATTGATATTTCATTTGGATTGAGTTTGTCGAAAATAAATCTGAAAATATATAATTCCACAATATTTTTGATATATAATAATTTCCCCGACGCTTACCTGAAATAACGACACAATCGCCGGTCGCCATGTTCTCATGTTTCTAATTAAGATACCACCAGTTAAGAAACGTTCTGGGTCAGAATCTGAATCTAAAATGTGAGTTTAGCAACGATAAAATATATGAAATTGTATTAGACTGCTTAAGGGAGCGGCTTATGCACGATAACGTTATCACCAATAAATAACATGTTTTGGACTTTTAAATGTCAAATTTCTGCAAACAGAGGTGTGAATATGAGTCCAACTATTTTGTCAGAAGTCCATCTAGCGAACGTCTCTGTAAATACAGACATTAATTTCTCATATGACTTTGTCAAATGAAGAGAAAATAATAATTTAATCGTATTTACACGTGTGTGTGGATAATCAAATAAAATCTAGATAAATACCTCATACGATGGGGGAAATAGCTCTGGAATAGCTATTGGGGGTGTTCGCTTAATTCAATGAAAATAAAAACCAGTAAAATAGAATGGTGCCGAAGCACGCCGAGTCAGATTTTGGTTAATTATGGAGAAGCTAGCCTTCTTGCTATGATA
>JAQGBY010007688.1:0-11473 GCA_034698785.1 Mycogona germanica
CGATCCCGGGGTACTGGTCGTTCCCCCTCGCATAGTGCTTAAGCACCATGAGGGGGACGTAAGGCCTGTAATGCGGTGGACTACAGTTGATAAAAAAAAAAAAAAAAAATATTAAAAGTTTTAAATATTAGATTGGGACAGTATCAGTAATTCCAGATGACATACTTCCGAAGCTGTCATTATCCAAACCCAGCAGAAGGAGCACTGTACCCAAGTTCTGAAAAACATGTGTTAAGGTCATCTTGAGGGCGACACTTCTATCTATGAATCATGTTGCATGACTTGTGGCCAACTGCATAACCGTCATGCCAAGGTTTATTATCAAGTTTGATCTGATGACCTTTTTATTAGCTACAATGTCAAAACTGATTTAATTTAGACAAACAATTCCCGAACTATTACTGCAGACTATTATGCGCGGGCTCTCGAAAATTTCGATCCCGGGGTACTGGTCGTTCCCCTCGCATAGTGCCTAAGCACCAGGAGGGGACGTAACGCCTGTAGTGCGGTTGACTACAGTTGATTGGTAAAAAAAAAAAAAAATTCAGTTTATGTTTGTGTTTACGTACATTAGTTTTATTTATAAAATGCACGATAACTTTTTTATTAAACCAATAGCGTTGTTCAATAAAGTACTTGTGCTTCCAGTTGGCACAAGAAGTATGTTGAATTGTGTTGCTGATCTGGTGTTCAGACCTGATTTTCCTAAACTATACTGCTGATTCGAGTTCTTTGTTTATCAGCTCGCACTGAGGCATCAGCTGGACCCGCCTCAATTAAAGCTCAAGTGCTCATTCTGTTCTAATGTAGAGTTCTTGGGCTGCATTTTGGTCATTCTCAAAATAAAAACAACTTCGGAGCAACTTCTGATAAAATCAAGTTCTTAACTAAAGATTTCTGAAAACCTTATTTTCGTCATCACCAAATTGAAGATAAATTCGGAATGTGACCGTAAATTCGTAAAATGATTATCGTCTGCATCGATAATATCGAGCCACTCGATTATGTCAATTTTATGATCGATAATAACGAGCCACTCGATTATGTCGATTTTATGATCGATTTGGCGATTTTTGGTAATATCGAAATTTTGTGTGGCCTTTTTTAAAAGCGCTTTTGTATAAAATCAAACAATGAATGTTATAAATGCTAGATACCATGTTGGGCGCGGTCATCTTGTGCAGTGCCAATTATAGTGAAATACAATTTCATTCTATTTGCAGAAATCTCATCGACTGGCTAAGCACAGTCGCAGACAAAATCCGCCAAAAAGTAGTTTTAATTATTTGTAAATAAATGCAATAGAATTGTGAGTTTCATAGATTATGATTGATTTTAGCGAGGTAAGTAAATGTCATTTTTGAAAATATCAGTCCAATTGTATTTCATTGAAACAGCTGAATCATCATTGTGCTTTTTTCGTGGGCGCAGTGATTCTCAAATACTGACATTGGGGACTCGGAGGCGACCATGAATCGAAGTTGATTCCTTAACTTGATATTTCAGTCAAATTCATGACGAAAATGCACTTTTCCCTCAAAATCATCGATTGAGTGGAATTGTGGATTGCACGCATGCGCAGATGACGTAATTTGATGTTAAGAATCAAATTTGAAAGACAAAAATGCATAACTGGGTGCTGGGTGCTGGAGTAGCTGGTCAATATCTGCCGGTCTACATATATAACGTAGTCGGAATACCATTTACTTTATAATATTTTGAATTGCAACTAGTTAAAACTTCCCAGACCGGCCATAATGATATCTCGATTTTAGTTTGTCTAGCAGTGCATGTTACCTTTATGATTTTCAAGCAGTGCATCGGATATCACATATACCGGTGTCTAAATGGTGGCTCAATTTTGACAAGAATTTGAGCCATTGCCAATTTAAAATGTTGATAATTAGTTGGAAATGAACAAGCACAAGTTTTGTGATTATAAAATGAGACTATGGTGCTTTGAAAACCTAAGAAGAATTCTGGAAAGTCGCCACGTTTTGAAGTGTAAATAAAGCAAAGCTAATTGTTTTTGTTGTTGCGTAACAGCAGGGCAGTTTTACAACTCTGGCCCTTCTTGGTCTGACGTGATAAACACATTACCAAAACTTCGCCACCATTAAACAAAACATTAAATCTCTATTTCATGAACAAATTACTTTCCATTCGAACCAAGATGTTTTCTGCTGCACGCAATATTTCTTTAAAAAATCACTGTCGTCACTTGATTGGATTGCATTAGTAACTGCGTAGTCTTTGCGAGTTGCGAGACTGGCCACATTAAGCTTATTAAATGTGTCATACAAATTGGCTTTCAACTGTAATTGTAATTGCGACACATCCTTTCTTAAAATTAGTTGCGCCTCGGCCAAATTTTCTTTTTTATCTTTTCCATTTCTGAAAAGTTAATGGTCGTTTAGATGCCTAATCACTCCTAAATAAGACGTTCACATACACATCTATTCAATATATCCTCCTCAGGCCCCTGCTTAAATGTGCAATATTTCGTTTTAAAAATAGCTATTATTTTTCAATTAAGTAGCATAAAAAATAAATTGAAAAATTACTCAATTATTTTGACCATTTTATGGAAAAATAAGGTGGAAAATTGAAACTTTCAATTTTCAATAAAGAATTACCTTTATAAAAAGAAATACGGGAAATCCCAGGACTCGACTGGGATTCTTTTTATAATTATAAAAAGACGACATTTATCTTGTATATATTTGTTTTTCTGCGGTACATAGTTAGTTTTTAAGGCGCTGCCTATATTCTACTATGGTACAGTTAACGATATATCATACTATTTAAAGAATTACCTATTTAAAGAATTATCATAATAAAAATTTTGGAATTTTGAATTCTTTTCGTTAAGATTAGTGACTTGAATATGGAATATCGAAGTACACTTTACTTGAACCCCAAATCTGACGAGGCTATGCAATTGTAAACAATTTTTAAAAAAATCTTTGGAACCGAGAAAACGGCAAAAATGTCATTGACGAAATAAAATGTAATTCTACAATATATATTTATATTTTGCTTCCAATCAACTGTAGTCAACAGCACTACAGGCGTTACGTCCCATATTGGTGCTTATGCACTATGCAAAGGGAATGACCAGTACCCCGGGATCGAAATTTTCTAAAAACCCGCGCCTGGAATCGAACCCGGGACCGCCGAGCCACAGTCAGTCGCTTAACCAACTGGGCAACGACGAGTCATACATATAATGCCTATATCATTCCGTAATCTGCGATTTGTGGGTTGTGAATGTTGTGGCTAATAAGTCGAGTAGCTGGTCCGTCAAAATTTAGTGACTGATTGAGATGCATTGGTCTATTAGTAATGTACCCTCTAGCCTCAATACTGCATAGATAGACTTCTGTAGTAATTACCTCAAGGGCTAATGCTCTCTAAATACCTCAATTATGTGTTTTTTATTTTTAATTCACTGTAGTCAACCGCGCTACATGATGTAAAGACGTTATTCATATTGTATTGTATTTTTTTTTTTTTTTTTTTTAATCAACTGTAGTCAACCGCACTACAGGCCTTACGTTCCCTCTTGGTACTTAAGCACTATGTGAGGGGAACGACCAGTACCCCGGGATCGAAATTTTCGAGAGCCCGCGCCGGGAATCGAACCCGGGACCGCCGAAACCACAGTCAGTCGCTTAACCAACTGGGCTACGACGAATTTAATAATGAAAGCGCAGGCTCTCGGTTAATGAGTTCCAAGTTAAAAATTTAACTGGGTTCAATATAAAATCAATAGGGATACTGCATAGAACGCTTGATTATGTTCAAGCTAAAGCTGTGGATCCGACAAATAATAACTTTTGCGACTGAAATGATCTTTTAAGGTAATTCAGGTAAATGTATGCGTGAATAGAAATGTTTCTGTGGGCGATGCACTAAGTGGGTAATGTAAATGTTTTGCATATTTAAATAAGGTAATCTGTTGATTTTATTTTCTATTATCTGTTGATCAGTATGGTTAGTTAAGAGCCCACCAGTGCATCCAACATTAAGCTCCTCGACACATCCATTCGTGCATGTGGCATGTTCAATGGGTTAGCCTTTACACGACCTCGAAGTCATTATTGGTTGTTATGCATACGAAAAGATCTCATCTCTTATTGAAATATCGTTCAGATTGAGCTTAATCATTTATAGCGCGTTTCTTCTAGTAACGCACCTGGTGTTGAGTGAGATGCGGATGATGAGGCTTGCAAGGATTGTTTTGTGATAAAAATGCACCGAGTTATTTATACTATTGAATACATACACACTCAGGCCTCTTTTCACGCTAAGCGTTATTTTCTATTGCGTGCCTAATTTCTGCGCTCATAGGGCCAAACCGATCCCATAAAATGATTTGGGGCGGATGCCACATTATTCTCGTATTTGGCAAAAACTTTTGATATAATTTGGCTACAAGATATATCTGATTCGCCAACAGTACTGAATATTAGATATAAATATTTAATTGTCCACTTACATTGTCCGTGCTCGGATCTGCCAGGATGGTGGCCTGAAGTATGTAGGCGATGAAGCAGAGCAGGGATCCAACCCACATGAGGATGGAGAAACCTCCGAACATCTGTTGGGCGAAACGCACCCACTCGCTCATCTTCTTAGGTGGGGTCAGCGCATTGGGACCGTCCCTCAGCAAGACTTCGGCAGCTTTTTCTTTAGAAAGACCCTAGTGTAGTTTATTGGAAAAATTAATTGAGCAAAATTGTCAAAGATGACTGGCATTAATTTCTTGTATGAGATCAAATAAAAGGTATATGGAAAATAATATACGGGACAGAACTGCGGAAAATTGCAATTATCCTATATTTTGTGTTAGTACATTATTATTTGATATAGCTAAATTCTAAAAAAAAAAAAATTGATCGACTGAGGTAAAGACCAAATCTTTTGGGTCAGATACAGATTGTATTGATTGACAGATATTGGAAAAACGTTTCCAAATTCCCTGAACAGACTCGCCTGTCTAAACGAGCAAAAGATTGAAAAATAGAAAATGTGTATTTTTTATAATGTTTAGTTTGTTTTGGTTAATTCTCACTTTATGTATGAGTATGAACTAGTCACTTATGGAATGGCTTACCCTTTTTAGATCAGTACCAAATCTTTGGCACAGTATGTCTAACGATATTTTGTGCTCGTCCTGTCAAAATATAATACCCGAGATAAATTAGTGGTTACAAAATATCATCTCATGCATGAGAAAATAACGCACATATGTTAACCCTTTAAGCCAGCAAGCCCGTGTCAGACTCGGGCAAGCCAAAATGCATGGCAGCGACAGGCCGTTTGGATTACACTCTAGTGCGCTCGTTTGGTCTTTCGACTGTGGAATCAACTTTATGTTAGAATTTCATGATGGCGGTGACGATGGGGACAGCCATCTTAAAAACATTAGCGCAATTTCCGATTTAGCCCAACATCCGCCATATGCATGCGCAGGCTTGATAGAACGGCTTTCATTATGCAAAATAGAATGGTGCCGAAGCACACAGAGTCAGATATTGGTTACTTATGGAGAAGCTAGCCTTCTTGCTAGGATGCGGGGTACTGGTGAAAATGTGCCTCTCACATAGGGCCTAAGCTCTGAGATGGGTACAGAATCTTCCTGTTGTGATCCGTCACTTCAGTGAATTAAAAAAAAAAAAATAAAAAAAAAAAAAAATTATAATTTAAACAATTTAGTACAGTATGGTAACTACAGGAAAAATTATAAGAAGTTAAAATTATAATTTAAACAATTTATAATAATGAAACAATAATTTAACACTGTAGACACTTCATGTGATTACGGATTACACATATTTTTTTGATTTTCATTATGCAAGCTTGAGTTCCTGACGCCAGTTTGAAACACGGCCTTGCATTTACATGTCCGGTAGTTGCATTTCGGTTCACCATGTTGTAAATGGTGTCATGTGGCATTTGCCCAAATCAGGAAGTTATGAATTCATGTAAATAATATATGAAAGTGAAATTGCTCATGAATTTAATTTGCATCCTGCGAAGAGGTAAAATTATGTTCTGAAGATAAAGGCTCGAATCTCCAGATGAATTAATTAACATTAAGCCAGTTTGTGTGATGCGGTAAGTGGAACATCAGGACAATTTTCGCCTTTGCTATTTCTGAAGGATATTGATTTTTATTATTCAAAGAGAAATTTAAACTTATTCGTAGCATACTAATTCTAAATCGTTTTTAAATTCCTTTTTCGGTATCCGCTAATTGCTGATTTCATTGCTAAACGACGGAGTGCTGATATTTGGAGACTTGAACTTGAACCTGCTCAGTCATACTAAAGTTGGACTCACTCAAGCCGCAATCAAGTACATGGGTCTTAACTCGCAGTACGGTCTCGGTTGTTTTAATCGTTTCCCCACACGACTAGGAGATACACTAGGAAGAAATATTGACCACATGCACTCGAACTTGTTATTCCAAATGTATGTTTGTTCGGTTCCTCAGATTTATATCTCTAATCACTACCTCTGCTTTTTAGGGGGAACTGCTAGGCCACGAAGGGGCTCGAGGGAACAGGAGTACTGTTGTATCATCCACTAGGACTGTCAGGCTAGCCGACATTGACCCTTACACCCTAAAGAAAATTATTCTGAGTCTAAATAGCTCTAAGGGCCCTGGCCCGGATTTTATAACTATAAGAGAACTCGTACGACTCGTCGTAGCCCAGTCGGTATTGCTACTGGCTGTGGCTCGACGGTCCCGGGTTCGATTCCCGGCGTGGGCTCTCGAAAGTTTCGATCCCGGGGTACTGGAGGTGCCCCTCGTATAGTGCCTGAGCACCATGAGGGGTACAAAACGCCTGTAGTCCGGTTGACTACAGTTGACTAAAAAAAAAAAAAAACTGCAGGAGCATGTCGACTTGATTCTCGCACCTCTAGTGTACATCTACAATCGTATATTTGCTACGGGAATTTTTCCATCTGATTTGAATCGGTCATTCATGATGCCTATATATAAAAATTGCGACCCTAATAAATTAAGTAATTACAGGCCAATAGCGCTCCTTAATGCATTGCACAAAATCATTGAAACATATATAAAACAGGCCTACCTTGAGTACCTCGTGTCGAACAAAATATTAAACCCAAACCAGTATGGATTTATTGCTGGCAAATCAATCCTGAATCCGTTGAACCGCCTTTTACACGAAATAACCTTCTCTTTGGACTCTGGGGTGGTCCCTGTAGCAATATTTATGGATATTTCCAAGGCGTTCTACTCCTGTAGCTGGACACTCCTCTTGAGGAAGATCCAGGCTACGGGAGTCGGACGAAGAACAATGGGAATTTTCGGGGGTTACCTCGGGGGCCGGACCTTCAGGGTTTGGTGAACAGCACTGTTGGTGTACAGTTCGGTCTGTCATGTGGCGTTCCCCAGGGGTCCGTCCTGGTCCCTCTCCTTTTCCTTATTTATGTTAATTCAATCTTTTCACTTAGGGTTTCGGGGAGGATTATGGCTTACGCAGACTTTACGGTATTTCTTGCCAGTGGCAGGAGCATGGAGGAGTTGACACGAAATGTCCAGAACGATTTTCTGAATATAATAGAATGGTATGTTTAAATGGATTGGTTTTAAACAATTCAAAAACGCAGCTCATGGTTTTCGGGCGCGGGGTAAAATTCAAAATGAAAATCGAATTTTCGACGGGCAATTTGATGGTCCCACAAGTCGAGTATACAAAGTACTTGGGCTTGATTATTGCAGATGATCTCAGTTGGACACGATATTTTGACGCGCTAACCCAGAAATTATGTGCGGTTATCGCACTCATTTTCAGAGTTCGCAATGCATTAGGTCCTGCGCTCAGAGGACAATTGTACCATTCCTATTTCATGTCACTGACTAACCAATATGTTATTTTCTGGGGTGCAGATGCTGATTGGCGAGTGCAGCGAATTCAGAGACTACAAAATACTATTTTTCGGGCAATATATTTTATCTCAAAGGATATACACATAACACTTGGTACTCAGGTTCTTTATCGGAAATACAATATGCTTACAATACGTCAGACCTATGTGCAAAAAGTATTGGAACTTGCTCATAAAAATCTTGATATTGTGACGACGGAAAGTTCCTAGACACCACGAAAAGTAAAAGACATGAGACATGTAAAAGGATCGACTCTTTTGGATCGAATCGTTTGGCTAGCACGAAAAGAGAGCTATCCTGCGTTGCAGTTCGGCTTTTGAATTATTTCAGACAGCTCAAATGACTCTCAAACAGCTCAAATTATTGGCGCGATTCCAGCTGCTCTCCGGCGATTATGTTCCACCTAATTGTTGATTGATTGACGTTTATTAATTGAGTATTGCAGTTTAAATGTCATTGTCATTGCATTCGAGATTTTGCTTGTTTTTTTTTTGTTTGGGCATCGCACGGTTATCTTCTATACAGTGGTTGTTCGTAATTTTATAGTGGGTTATTACTAATTATACTGATTGACTAACAAATGTTCACAACTCTAAAAATTATGTAGATTATCCACCTGGTGACGGGTTTAATTGTTCTTGTTATTTGTGGGGCCCCCACAAATTGTATCTACAATGAGGGGGTCCTTTAATTATCGCGTCAAAATGTTAGTGATAAACTGTATATAGCCTATCTTTTGACGCTGATTCATTAATAAAAAATAGGTCACACCAATTTAAAAGAAACATTTTTATCATAAGACATATATTTAGAAAAATCGATTTATCCTTTCAAATCTAGCATAATGTTAATAAACATGAAATATTAAAATGAATTCAATTTATTGTAAATATTAATTATCATCTATTCTATATAAAATAAAAAGAGTTTCAAATAATTTGTTTATCTTATTTTTGATTGGTATGTTGGCGCAATAACAAATGCAGAAAAATATTTTTTAGTACTTGTTGGAATAACGCATCCTCATGGTGACATGGATTCAATCAGTTTCTGAACATAGTCCACAGATATTTCATTGTAAAATATAATTGTCAAATACAATATATACAGCTTGTTTATGGTTGATGCTGCACAGTGCATGATTTTGGTAAATTCAAAAGGTTTTTGATTTTATGGCTGCTGGAGAATATGGTGTCCATTTGTTCAATTTCCAGCCAACCTTTTTCCTCATAACTGTAGTCGCTGCACTACAGGAGCTTCTCATTTGGCATTAAGGCACTGTGCGAGGTGTGCGTATATTACTTTCACAAGTTTAGCGTGATCGAAAGGTGCAATGAAAATGTAATTGGGTACCGTCTTTTGCTGTCCATTGAGCGCACCCTAAAATCATATTCCTCTCTCCAACCCTCTCCGTTGAATACGCCTCATTTCGTTGAGGTCTCTCTTTTCTACTTCTTCAAAATTTCTTTTTACTTCTTCTCTCAATTGGTGTATACGTTTGTATTTGTACTCAATGTGTACCTAATACCAGATTTTAAATTACCTAAAAATACCTACCATCTCCACTTCCCCCTTTAGATCATCTAAGGATTTGGCAGCCTGCTCCTTCTTCTTCTTGGACTTAGCCTTGAGCCGCTTGGACACTCTGATGGCCTGATCAGGTGTTATGAAGTGTTTGGGGTCGCCCAGGTCCAGATGGACGATGTCCGTCCCTGGCTTGTTATTGCCGTTCGACATCTCAATGGTGGGAATGCCGCCACGAAAGCTGCTTTGCTTGTTCTGCGATAACTGAAGAACAAAGAAAATCGCAATAGTTAATTTCTGTCCACAGTGAAGCTACAAAGTATGTTCAAATCCTATAACAAGAATTGTGTGATGTCATCTATTTTTGCTTTGTTTAATTTCTTTCTACGAAAAATGCAATCCTAAATGCGTTCAATAAATACAATTTAAGTGAATTTTCAATAAAATAATCTATATAAAATGTTTGTTGAGGTGACTTACCACCTTTCTAGGCTCAAACCACCCCCCGCCTTCAGGGTGCGACCTGGTAATTTTGCCCAACGATTTTGGTCATTGTCATATAATATATCATAATTTTAAATGATCACATAATCTGCATTTCTAATTTTTGTCACTTTTGAGTAAAATCTTTTGGGTAAAACCCAGAATTGTTGAATATAATGGTGCCAGAATTGTTGGCTGAATCGGATGATACGCCTCGCGGCGTCATCAAGTTGCAAAATGCTGAATCAATTTTTTTACAAACGGAGATTGGTGTATGGGGGTCTAACCATCTACGGTATACCGTGGTCAAATCTAAATTGGAATCTTTTTAGATATGTAGATGGTAGTTTTCTGTTTAAGGACAACTTTTGTAGAACTCGTCGTGGCCCAGTTGGTTTAGCGACTGGCTGTGGTTTCGGCGGTCCCGGGTTCGATTCCCGGCGCGGGCTCTCGAAAATTTCGATCATGGGGTACTGGTCGTTCCCCCTCGCAATGTGCCTAAGCACCATGAGGGGGACGTAAAGCCTGTAGTACGGTTGACTACAGTTGATTGGAAGCAAAAAAAAAAAAAAAAATGGAGATCATATTCGGGGCTGTCCCGATCTCACCCATTTTAATTATGAGATAATTATGAGATATCGTTCGATTGATTCCATTTGATTAAATATCCTCGTCGTTAACTTATATAGATAATTCCTTTTGGTGACACTTATCCGAAATATAAAGTATTTTTTTACAAAATATTGCGAAGTTTAAGCAGGGGTTTCAGGAGTGTAAAAATACTTATACATATGGGTACAAATAGTTATTACAATAGGTTTTATCATATTTGAAGCAACCGCGCACTGATATTTATTTTCATTATACTTTAACTTTTAAAGGTTCAGTCACGTCGACACTGTTACAATAAACCCAATAAAATGAAACACTTTTGAACAAATTTTATACACCTCGTGTGAGTTACTTTCAATTTGCAGTGTAAGAAAAATAGTAGATAACGTAAAATTTAAGACTCAGGATCTTTGTATTCGGAATATTTGTGGATTAAACATAGATCAACTTCGACAGAAACTGTCGAAAGTAGACGAGCTGGCAAGGCCCCATAAATAAAGGGAGCTAGCTCGTCGTCGAGTTTCCACGGTTTCTGTCCCTATTTGTTACTATGTATAACATTCATCTTCGACTTTCACATATTCTTCGCCTTTGGTTATTTTAAGTCATGATGCTTGATAATTGTATTCTTATTTGTTATGGTTATTTTAAGATGCTTGCTAATTGTATTCTTATTTGTTACAAGAGGGGTACCTGGCTTTGCCTGGGTAACCACCAATGAAATAAAAAATTAATTGTTTAAACTGTTTAAATAACACGCGATAAACACAAACGTTAACTGTGAATTAACTGATTTTTTACGTGCTATACTCTGTAATAACGTCATGCAGTGGTGCCTCAACATGCCTTTTTTATATTTAAAAATTTGGATTTTCAATCGTTTGACATTTATTGATGTCAAATTGAAAAAGAATCATTTTTAAA
>JAQGBY010007689.1:0-11472 GCA_034698785.1 Mycogona germanica
TTCGGCATTTTCCCAAATCCCAAGCTCATTCCACATGCTCAAGTGACAGATTTCGTGGCGTGAATACGCACAAGTTGTCTCCACAAGCGCGCGCACGACCGAGAAGAGAGGCAACACTTAAGTGGGCACCACATGTGGCGAAAATGGAATCGTGAATACGTAAAAGAGTGTAGTCTGCGAAAATGCTGCGGCAACACAGAAAACGCGGTCTCATCTCATTTATTCTAACACCGTGAATAAGGGCAATAGTGTTGAAATGTTGGTGGACCTCCTTAGAGTTGCATTATCAGTACAGGAAAATTAAAAGTATTGTAAGGACACCAGGGGTTATTGAATCAATAAATTAGTTAAGAGGCGATGCTGGACTTATCCAAAAGAACTGCCGACAAACGTGAAACAATTAAATCATGAAACAGCAAAATTTAATAGATCAGTGTTTCAATAATCACAAGAGTTGAACAGACTTAGAAATATAAACACATAAATAAGAAAACAATCACGAACAAACAAAACTATATAATAATATAATAAAAATAAAAATTACAAAAGCTTACAATGATAAGTTTTTGTAATTTTACATCGTGATTGTTTTCTTATTTATGTGTTACTATTTCTACGTATGTCCAACTCTTGTGATTATTGGAACACTGATCAATTAAATTTTGCTGTTTCACGATTTAATCGTTTCTCGTTTGTCGCCAGTTCTTTTGGATGAGTCCAGCATCGCCTCTTAAACTAATTTATTGATCATCATCAATCATCACTGCTGTACCTGTTCCAATGTCTAGTATTCACCAATGTATTCGAAAATAGATAAGGGATGAGCGGAATGCTGGACGCAAAACCAAAATGGCGATAACTCTTCGAAAATTAAACTAGAAAACCGTGGGAACTGACACTACTGATAAGACGTTAACTATTCACATCAACAAATTGACCACATCCACATCTCCCGTGGAAAATTGCTATTTATACCCAAGGCAGACAGTACCGGTTTCACACAACACCACTTGCGATCATCAGTTGTCTTTAGGATGATGGAAAATTTTGAAAATAAAATAAAACTAGAGCACCTCGGACATGAGCGCACTCACTAGTATGTGCGACCAGATCCGAAGGCTGCGAAGTTACAAAAGAAAACCGAAAATATAAAGCAAATGCAACACATACAAAGGGGGAAGGGGCAAAGAGAGGTAAAATCGTCATCGAAAAACATCTGGTCAGTTAACAAAGGGTTGGAGGTCCAAGTGGCGCTCCAGTGGCGTTACTGTGCACTAGCCACACCTTTGTTTTGTAGCCCTAACATCCACGTGGTTCTAAATTAATTCGTGTACAGAACGCCATGAAAAACACACTTTGGCATTCATTTAACTCAACGCTGTACCGACGGTTCCCATGGTTTTCTAGTTTAACGTTTTCATTTTAAATAATAGTGTACTATTATTATATTGGAAGAGTTATCGCCAACTCATGTTCGTGTCTTTTCGTCCAGCCTGTCCCGGGCACAACCCCCATTTTTTTTTTAGTAAATGTTACAAATTGTACTCACCCAATTGAAGTTGACTTCCTCGACACGAATGCAGTCTTGTCCACACACAGCTATTGAAACAGCAACAATTTTGAGTTTTCAAAAAAATGCGCTCCTTTCAGACAAGTAGTAGTAACACCGTAACACGTCCAGACTCCAGAGTAAGGCTGGGCGATATTATCGAAACTATCGATAGTGGTCTAGTTAGTATTTTTTTAAACTGATAGTATCGTGATAGTTTGGAAACTATCGATATCCAAATTTTCGCTATCGAATTTTAATCGCCTTCGAGGCTGAAGGCCTTCAATGAAACATTGTGAATGGAAAATGACACGTTTTGTCGAAAATCCAGGAAATGTTGAACGGGACGAACGAATCAGGGTTTGACCTGGAGTGACTCGAAAATTAATCGTTTGGCTGAGGAGAGCTTGCATTCGTTTTTATTTAAATTCAACAGTAGTAACAACAAAGACTATTCCATACACTGTGTTTTCAGCTCGATCGGTTCATATTTTATCCGCATACCGGAGTAGAATAAACGAGAGCCTGCCACGGGATTCGAACTAGTGACCGTCGCACCACGATCGGACACGATCAACCAACTAAGCTTGATGAACCTTTATGATAACATGCTTGTAAGGAGGCTTGTATGCATGCATGCATGTATTGCATGCTTGTATCATATATTATCAGTCTCAAAGCCACCCTACCCTCAGGTAGCGACCTAGTAATTTTGCCTAGCCTAGGCAGAAGTCTCGGTTGGGAATCGAACTCGCGGTCACGGGAATAGCAACAATCGACAATCAGGGCGTGCACATCTTCAGCTGTTTGTTATGTGGACTTACTGGATTTTTTTAACCGCAAGACAACCCTGGTGGTTGCCGGGTAATTTTGCCTTGCCTATAAGCAACCTAGGTAGGGATCTTTAACGTGTACCTGATATCGTACAGACATGGCTCTCTCATTTCTTTACTTCCATTCCGAAGGAACGCATGAATTTCTCCCAAAATCACGCTTGTCAGTACTAATCAGATGCGTTAACCCTAATGCAAAGAGTCGTGCAATTGTCTCCGCAAGTGGCGCAAGTACCACTTTTTACGCTACCATCGTTCTACTAAAATTGTGACGAGCCAGCTGATTTTCTCGAACGCCACCAGAGGGCATTGTCGTGCGCAGAGGCCTTGCAAGATAGAGGTAACCGCAACTTTGGTGCTTCATTTCCGGCTATCTCAGGAGTCCAAAAGTCCCTTATTCATACGAACCAGCAGGCAGAATCTCATGAATGATTTAGTCCGGGGTTCTCTTTGCCGCTGTCCAATTTCGTTGGCGGCCCGAGAGCCAGCGCGCGCATGCGCATCGAGACGCTCATCTTCCGGTAATGCCGCCAGCGTCCCTGGCGGATTAAAATTGAACCCCAATCAATAATTCAGTTACGTTTATGGTAACGCCACGTAGGGCTGGGAGGGGGGGGTTTGATCTCCGCGGGTTCGGGAGGAAAATAGGCGGAAATCAATCTGAATTTGGGTGCCCATTCTGGACATTGATTTCATACTTTGAACTAAACACAATGTGACGTCACAGGGAAAAGAAGAATCTTTGCAAAATCATGTGAAATTGACGTTAAGGGAAGAAAGATACCACCGTCGAATCTGTGCTTTGCTCTGCCCCTTTAAATAAAATTAAAAATTTTAATTTTGAAATTTAATGGGAAAATCTGTGTTGAATCAACTCGAAAAACCCACACCTACTCTCTCAAAATCATTAAAAAACTAACAGTGTACATTTTTTAAATTCCGAATAGATAACAGAATTATCTTCATACAATTCTGGGAATTTTAGAATTATTTTCGTTAAGATTAGTGATTTAGAAATGAAGTTATTTGAAAAATTAAATCGAAAAATACACCATCGAAATGCAGTGTACTGTGCACAGAACCCACTGTAGCGATTTAAAATAATTTTTCAGTTTTGTATCCGCGTGACGACATTTTGAGATAAAATATTGAGATGAAAGTTAAGCATGGACACCCTGCCCAGCCCAACTGTGATTGCAGCAGATCGAAAGAGAAAAAACGAAAAACCGAGACTCACAAAATCTTGATCTTAGTACGTCTGCCGTCTTCTTTACTCTCCGTAAAAAAAGAAAACAAAAATGGCTTTCGCGAGATAAGTTACTATCGGAACCATTATTGGCAGTCGAATAGGAAATATTTGGTGTTACACTTTTCCACAATAAACACACGCCCTGATTCCAATTCGTGAACGCGCTTCACTGAATACCGATCAAATATTAACCCGCCTTTGAATGCGGTTTTGCTACTGATTCCTGAAAGATCACTTTAATTAGATTTCGAATATCGACTCTAGGCTGTCCTCATCAATTTCATCAACATCCATCGATCTGCGGAAAAATGATCTCCTGATATTTATTTCTAATGAATAAACATATTTTGGTGATATCCCATTAATGAATAAACATATCGCTGGTTATCAACACTCTACGACACTCCCTAGTGACTTATTAGAAATGTGGAGTCTTTTGACATCGCATATTGAGCCCATAAATAAAGTTCTCAATACTGGAAGAAGAATTTCTGTCGTACCGTATATCGTTAACGCTCTATACGAGCCGATTGCAGCGCCACACTGCGGTGAAGGACGATTTTTTACCGGGATCACGTCACGCACAACATTAGTCAGTTGTGATAACCGTCAGATGTTGGAAACGTGGCTGGACCATCCTGTGTTTCGACTCCCCTTGTATTGTTCAGAAAAAAGTGGTATCGCTACGCCAAATGTTTTGAGTGAGCTAGGAAAGGTTAGGTTAGTCAAGACATATTAAGTAAAGTAGATTCCTTACAATAAGTTTCATTGCGAATTTGTAGAGGGAGGAAATGCTCGTCTCGGCAATGGGTGAGTTCCAGTTTCTGACGCTTATCCTAATTGACTTTTCCTGTGCGTAACATCAGCCCGTGTTTAACTGATTTTTGTCGATTTAAATACGTTTTATTTTTAATTTAAAATCCCGAAATTTTTTGTGTAACAAAATCCTAGCTACTTTTTCCAAGCTTGATTAAGCAGGGTGCGTTTAGCCATTGAACAAAATCGGCGAGACTGTGCTTTGACAAGAAATGACTAGACCAACTCGCCCATCTCAATTGTGCTCCGAACTACATTCAGACCAGTTCTCATGGCACAATTGAAATTTGGGAAATTACATTAAAGGTTAACAAACTTTGATGCCATTTCCCAAATTTCAAAGTATTTTCCAATTCACGTTTTATGTAAATATTTGAATAAATCGGAAGAAAATTTTATTTTGATTTTCAACTGATATGATTTTTAAATTGTCAAAGTTTTGATACTCCTAATCGTCATCCTGATGACATGGAAAATCTTCATGTGGTCTGGCATCATTACGTGTGACGTTTTTGCCGAAAGAAAGAGAAACAACAATCTCGTCAATTACAATCAATTTCGCCCGCCAAAATGTTTTGTTGGCGAAGCTACCGTTAGTTTCAGGGGCAAGAATTCTATTTATTAAGTTTATTTAGATTCGGTTTAAAAAGTTTCGTTTAACCGTGAGTAGTTGTGTTTAATCACGGTGAATATTTGAATGTATCAGAAACGTGCGTGAGAGCTAGCTAACTAATCGCGGTTCAAGGTCTCCAAAATGGCGCCGACGTTCGAGTTGCGCGGAGCGAGGGTTGTAACAACAAGGGGCGTCCCCACAGCCCGCACCAGCGTGATTTGGCGATCGGTTATTGGCTATGTGTGGTCTTCACGCTAACTCCAACTACGATTGTGACGCCATGGTGGGGGCCTAAGGACCGCCCCTTGCCGCCCTTGCTCCTGCCCGGCCTACGTGGGATGAACTAGGACCCTTAAAATGGACTACCATTAAATTGGACTAGGCGACTAAGGACCGCCCCTTGCCGCCCTTGCTCCTGCTCGGCCTTTGTGGGATTAACTAGGACCCCTAACATGGACTACCCTTAAAATGGACTACCCTTAAAATGGACTACCTTTAAAATGGACTACCCTTAAAATGGACTAGGCGACTAAGGCAAGGTAGAGTGACGCGATTTCTCATTTTGTGTCTGGCCAATGATACTCAAGTTTTGGATTTTATATAGTCATTTGTTAAGGAGGTTCCTATTAAAGGTCAAATTTGGAATGTCGTTCAAACTAATAATCCAGTTTCTACTCATCATTTTCAACGATGATCACCAAATAATGCCATGAATATAATGACATTACATGATTGACGGTAACCGGTAACCACATTTTCTATTCTACCAACATTATTTAAAAAATCCTATAATGATTTATGTAAAAGTTACAGAGAAAGTGAATTTGATGCCGCTAAAGTGCGCAAAATTTTCGAAAAATTAAAAAAGTAAAAATGAAATTGGCGATGCGAAATTTTTAAAACTCAATTTTTGTAAACTCATTTTTTGTGTACTATAAATTCTGAGTGTTTTTTTATGTGTCAAAAGTTTACTAAATTATTGAACCACTACTAATACAAAGATTAGATAAATCAGCGCAAAGTGCTTTATTATTTTTTTCCCTTTTATATTTTTGTGAGCGATGTAGTAGTACATGTACGTTTTTTAATTACTGAAAAACGATGAAGTGAAATTACGCGAAGCGATTAATTGTATCAAAACGGACTTAATTTATGTGCTATGTATTGTTATCTATAGGCAAGTGATCGTTTTATTCGCCAGAACCTCTAAGAAATGATAACCAATAAGCGAAAATTTTTTAAATATCTGATGAACAAGTTTGCGATTTATTTGTCCAAAAAAGTGTTAATTTGATGGGATTAAAGGGTGAGAAGTTTTTAAAAAATTGATATTATACAAATATATAAATTTGTATGATATTGAAATTATCAATTTGTATGACGTTAGGAGCAGGGGGGAGGGAGTCGAGCTGAACACTCCTGAGGGCAATTAAAAAATTGCTTGACTGTCATTTTCTTTTAATATCAAATCAATATCATTTTTAGTCGCGGTGTGGGGCCCTTAACAGCTGTCTCATGATTAATCCGGCACTGCTCCAATACATAATCCATTTCTCTTTTGAAAAAAAAGAGATTGCCAGTTTGTTGACTTTTGGAATATCCCTTCGAGCAGACGCACGCAACAGAGTCGATACTGTATAATTTTCCCATCGTTGATCGCTTGTGTATCTAAACACCTAGTTTCCATTAGCTCCCCCCCATCCCCGAAGTGCATCGTACGGTGGGCGCGTTCGACTATCCAGTTTCCGTCGTTGGTCTCGACCACCGTGACCGAATCCGAAAGTCACGGCACGCCACCCGTTCGAACGCCTTCGACATTTCCAAATGGAAAACGAGACCACTCCTCCCACCTTGTAATAATACCGTCGTCCACCGCAATGTTATTTTTATTACTGGCGAGATCTCGAGCGAGAGAAGCAAGGTCGCCTAACCACACATGGCATTTAATATCGTCGTCTACGGCCAATATACACTGTGTACTAACTATGTGCAGGTTTTTTTGGATCACCATCAATAAATCTTCGACATTACTGCATATTACCATCGGTGTCTTTGTTTCACATTTGCTTTCAATGTGGGTTCACTCGATGGTACCTCTGCAGTATTTGGAGGCTGTGTCCGATGATATACTCAATGATTCGGGTCTATGGCTTTTAGGCAGCTTATATGGCTGGTTTTTTTTTGTGTGTGTATGTGTGTGGAGCAGGACACAAAGTGATGCATAAACACGGATGAAGATCTGAGCCAATATTTGTCCAGGAACGCCGCCGTCCATAAAGGCTGCGGTGGCGTATCCATGACTTTTTGGGGGCCCGAGGTCGAAAGGCAACGTCTTTTCATATTAGCGTGTCGTATTATACTCGTTTGTTGGAGAACGTGGGTTCTATTCACGGCAGGGTTCTCCGAAATTTTTAGGGCGAGACAAATTCCGGCTCACTCTATCTTCGAAATGAAAGTCAAGCCGTGTGACCAGAACCTGTAAGATCTCATCCTAGTTCTAGGTTAAAGAGATCCTTACCTGGCTAAACAGAATTATTTTCGGGTCGCCTTCTGGGGATCTAATGGTGGAAATGCTGGTTGGACCTAATTAACAAAGTGGTTAAAGATTACCAACACATTTTTTTAAAATTCACTGAAGTGACGGGTCACAACAGGAAGATTCTGTACCCCTGTCAGTGCTTAGGCACTGTGTGAGAGGCACATTTTCACCAGTACCCTGAGCCAAAACCCGCGCCGGGAATCGAACCCAGGATCGCCGAACCACAGTCCGTAGAATCACATCTTTAATTATAATTCTGAAAGTTTGTCCTATTTTGTAAATTTATTTGATAAACTAGATGTCTGCCTCGGCGTTTACTTACTCAACGAAATTTAATAAAATTTGAGCTGTTGATAGTCCCGCAAATTTGTAGTTGAGCGCAAGTAATCTCATAACTCGATTTTAAATATGTCTCGAGATATGAGCCGTTAAAGTTTCAAGCATTGCAATTAAAAAGAAAAATCACTTGACCAAAATGGCGTTGAACATTCGAGCACCAATCACGTTCTACCATTGATGTCAGCGACATTTTCCACACTGGATCCCGAATTTCTTAAAAACTGAATTTCTTAAAAACTGATATGTGTACTACTTCACAAAATAGGGGAAAATTTAATTTTTTTAAGAGATTAGATATTTAAATTGACGGACGTTTGGGAATCCACAAACGTAGGATGCCATTTGGTTGATTAATTTTTAGCCGGTGCTGCCCTCGAGTACAATTTCGCACTTCCGTTTCTCACAAAGTGTGTTTTATTGTATAGGGAAGGGGTGCTGGTGAAAATGTGTCCTTAAAGCACCGTCTAGTTTCCTATATTGAAATACTATCATTGTCATTGAAATACTATAAAGTCGGATCGAGTAGTTATAATCTTATGAAATTAACTGTACGTTCGATCAATTTTCCCGCTGCACCTAAGTGCCATTTGAAGCGTGTATGCGCCACTAAAACCAGACTTATTGACTAATCCTGTGATGTGTGTACTGTATTCATGTAAACGCACGGTGCTGGCTATTGCATGTGAAGTCACTTCTTTTCCGTCGAGATCGAGTGGTCCCCGCTTATTTTTTTGTATTTTTTGGTGGAAAACGTGAATGGTGACTGGATTACAGGAGCACTTACCATTTTGACACGGAAGTACAATTCAAAAGTGCAGTATGGTTATTAGTAAAGTGCAAAAAACAAGTATGAATAATTTTTTTGTACTGTACAATATTTGCTTTAGTTAAATAACCATTCAAAGAATGTCTTATACTATCAAATATAACTTGAATGACGTCGAACTTTACAGTCATATTGCTGTCACATATCTCATTTTTGAATCAGTCAATTTAAAAAAAAAAATTCTGTGACATAAATATTCTTTCAAAGATTCGCAAAATAAGAACGAATAGAATTTTGCCATCCGTGAAAGCAATTTCGCAGTCATCCATGAAATATTTACTTGCTAGGAAATTAGTATATTTTCAACCAAAGCACGTCTATCCATCTTGGACATTCCGGATTGATGTATCATGTTTTATTTTTTGTGGTTGAAGCGAAGAAATCAGAAATGGCAACAATAATCGTCTAGACTTCTGTTTTTTTTGCGACGCAGTAAACTGGTTCGCCATTGGTCGCCTTAAAATATCTGTCTTTTTCAAGTGTAATTATTTTACATTAAAATGTGCAACGGGAAGGAGGTTGGGAGAGAACACCGTAACTAAACTTTCGCCGACAACCGTCCCTCCAATTTCAGATCGCCGCCATTCCTCCATCAATTGAGTCGGCGCATGCGCCGTTTAGAGCACCGATATTCGATAACAAATTATTCCATTTATATTCGATACAATTGACTGGGATATATAGAATGCCTTCGTTATTCAGGTATTGATTGCTGTTGACGTGGCTGGGGCCGACACTCGCTATCAAAATGTTGTTGTCTGCTCATAATTTTGTCGGCGCCGGCGATCGCGACACATGTCGGGCGCCACTTCTGAATTAGATCTCGGCTATCTCCTGTCTCTTGAAATCATTTAGTGGATATTCCGAATTTGGGATATAGTTAATTTATCACCGAGAAATCCGTTCGCACTTGTTAATTATTTAATAATTCGAGTGACGTTGGGGGTGCGTCGAGCAAATAGTAGTACCTAGGAGAACTGCACTTTCAGGAGTCCAATCAATTAGTGATTAAACATGCCGAGGCTCAAGGGAAAAATAGGATGCAACCTTCACGAATAATGCTAGCTTCGATTTAGGTTATAGTTGAAATTGTCGCCACCAGTGACGTCTAGATAACCAAATACCTAACAATTCCACCCAATACTTTACTCAATACTACGATTAGTTTGCGCAAATGTCTTTTTAAGCAAATGTCTTTTCAAGCTGTACAACTTTAAGAAGAAAAATTGCACTATACTTTCTAATAAATTAGAAAAATAGTCAAAAATGTCCGATAGTGAGACACATTCTGATTTATTAGAAAGTATAGTGCAATTTTTCTTAAAAATTATCCATCTGCAGAGATGGATAATGTGAGTGTTCCTGAACACTTTCTATTTATGTACAACATTAGTAGCTAGGCACTTTCTTCTCTTATATGTACACAAAATACGGAATTGTCAAAACAATACAGCTGCGTCACCGGCCATAGACAATGGGTCCAGTATGAGAAATGCAACAACAAAAATATGCCATTCTGTATTTATTGCATGCCGTCAATTACATCACAAAATCAGGCCAAAAATTATCAATACAAGTTATACACAATACTATGGTGATCCAGTAAACGCTTGAAACTGTTTCTGTCAATTTACTTTCACATTCACTTGTATAATATAATTCTGTAATGTTACAGAAACAAAAAACATATCTGCCTTAAACTGGAGATCTTTCGCAAATAACACAAATGAAAAAAATTAAATTAAAAATTTGCTATTAAACTCAAAATCAGTGGTACACATTACGGTACAATTAGCGGTGGCAAAGTACACATTCACTTTGATAGAGGAATTCCTATTTTAATATACTAAAGTGGTATATTAAAATAGGAATCAGAGAATGTCACAGCATACTGAAATGATTTTTAACATGCTATCTGAAATAGTCGAAATACCTTTTACCCTCCTTCATTGTAAAAGAAAAACGTGCCAAACATACAATACATCTCATCAATTTGAGATTATTGACATGTTTCAAGAGGACTTTCCAGTTGCAGTGGATGAAATGGATATATGTTTCAAAGGTGCACTTGCACATGTTCAGTTTGCGAAGACGGGACAAGTGGGGCAGATGAGTGAGGCCAGAGTCAGTCACACTGCTTCTAGAAAATGAGAGAATCTCGATCCTTGATCCCGGCATGCTGGCCAAATGGATGAGACAAGCATCTCCAATGGGCGAGTTAGTTAGATTAAGCACCCGCAAGTTAACCATTCTGGCCAGATGTCGCCCTGCCTCATCAGTGAGGTCGTAGCAGTACATGAGGTCGAGGGTGTCAATTGTTGATGCCCCCACACCATCAGCTAGACACTGCAACACTGTGTCCCCTATCTTAGTGGCACACAGGGACAGTTTTCTCAGGTGGGTGAAACTGGCCAATGGTTGGCCACACTCATCATCTAACCACCTGCAGTGGTCAAGAGTCAGGCTAGTTAACCGGGAATAACCAGATGCCAGCATCTTCAATCCAGCTTTCGTGATGCGACTTTCACTCAGGTTTAGGTCAGTCAGATTTGCCAGATGTTCCAGGTAGCCTATCCCAGTGTCACTGATTCCATAAGTACTGGTTGTATCTCTTGGGAATTGTGGCCTACCCAGATTGAGATTGAGACTCTGGAGTGCCGGTTGTCCATTGCTCAGGAACTTGAGCACCACATCTGTCAAATTGTAAA
>JAQGBY010007690.1:0-11472 GCA_034698785.1 Mycogona germanica
TTTTTCCACCATCCATCTTCCGCTGAATAGGCCCTTGTATTCCGATATCAATTTTCAAATGCCCATTGAGAGGGTCCACATCAATTCCGGTTCCATCCGACCTGGATTCATGGCTTTCGAATCAGACACGTGTCACTGAGTAACTCTCTCTACCACAAATTTTACTGTTTCCGAGCCAAACATGACGCATTGGAAAAATATGAATTTTTCACAAGCAAGGTTGCAATTTGAAAATGAATTTAAAAAGATATGTTTATGGTATGTTTCTAATTTTATTTTTATCATTAAGTTATTTCACCATTAACATTTTCATATTAAAATATCAGCGAAAATATTTTTTAAATACTTGAAATATTTTAGTTTTTCAAGAACCAACCGAGCAATTTATTTATATCCAATGAATGCGCTCGCAGCACAAGCAACAAGGTATGCTTAAGCAAGATGGCAAATTGTAAAGCAGATATGTATTGTGTGATTGCTCGACACGGGGCAGCAATATATTTCCAATGGATGCGCTCGCAGCACTAAACGCAGCAGCAGCAAAATTCACTGCTGCCTGAACTTGGCAAATTGTAAAGCATTTGTGTATTGTGTGATTGCCATTAACCCGGCGCGGCGCATTTTTCCAATAGAAGCACACGTTGGCTGCAACATGTGCAAGTCGAATTGCTGTGTGTTATGTTGGTACTGGCTGCTGGCAAATGTGGCTTGTCAATAATCATTTTTAAATTTTGAAAGAAGCTTAAATATAATTTTCTAAATTGTTTCTAAAAAAAACTGTACTTTACACACTTTTCAAATATATTATCACGATTTATGATTTTACATAAAACTGAATAAAACATGATGCTTTAATTTAAGGCCATGCTTGTAGTCTTTTTTTTAAAGCAAAATTACATAAACATCATTTGACATTGTGAATTATGATAGTAGTAGCATTTATTTTAGTTATTATTTTATTTATTTGGTAGAAATATTTGACTTTGTAATTCCAAAGCGTCGTATTTCGGAGAAAATAAGCCCTACAGATATTCATCACCAAAACTTTCACAATCATGACGATGACAGTAAATTTAAGACGCACGAAGGCTGCGAATTGCTTTCGCTCCCTATTAAAGTTTTCGACTCACGTAACCGTCTTTGCACGCTTAAACAAACACACTGTATTGCCAGTGTTAGTTTCTATTTTGTATGTATAGACCTAGCAGATAGCGAGCGACAAACAGCAAAACTTGCTTGCTTGTTTAGGGGGATTCGTTGCGACTATTATGTGAAGAAGATCGTCTTGGAAAAGGAGAAGGGGGGCGGGGAACCGACTCAAATTCGTGTTCGGGTTACGTAAAGAGTTCTGGGGTTTCTTGACGAATACCGCCCAATAAGACGACGCATCCTCCTCCTCATCCTCCCTACACAGTACGTGCTGCATGACAAACGTTCGAATCGTGAGCGAATGCGGGCGCCACAATTGTCAGCAATTTTCTTTCTCTCCACCCGTTCAATACGATACGGAATTTAAGTGCCATCACCAATCAGCGAGCAGCGATTGTAACAGGTCTTGTGTTTCCCACCAATCGGTGGAACCAGTTTCTCAGTGCCGAGTCAAGCACCGCAGGCGTTCATTTGATAATACCGCAGTGTACATTAATCAAAGGCCACCGTGATATTCGTGTATAGGGCGGAATGGCAAGAAGGAAATCAATCTGAACATGTGCCGACTGTGTATTATATCTGTTTGCACAGAATCTTACGGTTGGCGTCGCTCAAGCGAAACTGCTGCCCAGTTACAGAGTAATCGACGTTAATGGCATCGTCAATTGAAACCAAATGCCACAGGGAAGTGGCCTCGGATCTAACCATCTAGTGATAATTCGAAGAACGAATATCCTACCTACGTAAATGATGAATTATAAAGCTACAACAGGATGCTCACGATCTTACAAAAATAAATGGAATTGTGAAGTAGTTCGAATATTATTTAAATACGTAGCCAACGGTTTAGCCGGCTTTCGCAATGACAAGAGATGGAGCTAACCATTATTTTTAATCTGTTTGCCAATACATCATTCATTCATATCACAAACCAATAATCATGATTAATTAGTTGAAACTAGAGAACTTCGAACCAGTTAAAACATTGCTCTTTGTAAGACCCATATTACAAATTCACAATTCTGATTGATGCAAGTGACATTGTCACAATGTCATGGGGTTCAAGGCTTGGAGCAAGTGGTTGCAACTCACCTCCTTTGTTGGTGCTGTCTGCGTGTACTATGGTGTTGCCGCTCTTGATCCATTCGGCCACGTTGACGTAATCCTTCACGAAGGTCGGAATGTTGCACTTGAGGACGGCCGTGTTGTTGACAATCACGAACTCGTCGTACACTTGTACTTCGTAGTACTGCTGGACCACTGGAAACAGACAAAATGCCAACACAAGTGAGGTTAGTTATTTTTATTTAGTGGGCCTCACCAAAAAATCCGACACCGATAAAATAACTCAATTTGATGAAATGAAATTGCCCTTAGACTAGTTGGCAACGCTTGGATAAAATTCGCCGTTTAAAGGACTTGAACAGTCCTAAAAAGAAATACAAATAACGGTAAATTCGCTGAACCATTTGAAAGAATGATGGCACATTAAAACTTATAAATTCCTAAAATGCATTGTCACGAATTTGGTCATTCATTATTTGCAAGGACACTTGCCGAATTGTGTCATCATTTCTTGATATGATTTTCATTAACTGATATAATTAATATTATAAATATACAGTATTAGAATTACTTATTTTCATAAAATAAGCTGTTATAATAACGATATTCACAATGCATGTCAGAAGCACCCTGTACTGATTTCGGTTGTTCCTGAGACATCTCATAAAAATCGAGACATGGCGTTTCAAAAATCCAGACAGTCATTTAGTGGAAGCCACTGAGAGGCG
Source organism: Mycogona germanica (assembly GCA_034698785.1). Lineage (NCBI taxonomy): Eukaryota > Metazoa > Arthropoda > Diplopoda > Chordeumatida > Chordeumatidae > Mycogona > Mycogona germanica. The sequence continues at coordinate 2,943 of JAQGBY010007690.1, forward strand.
AAAAAACGGAAAAATATTTCTTGGCCATTATATTGGCTTTTTTTCGCCCGTCAAATTGGATTTCACCGTATGGGACTGGTTCATTAGTTGCCCAAGTACACTGCTTGCAAGCCGCTATATCCGCCCTCTCCAGCTGAGTCTGCGAATATAGCGAATATCCAATTTCGTTTGGGGTTTGCGCAAAATTTAGTTTTAATATAATTACAGGAAATCTAGGCGAGCGACGAAACACCGTTTCAGGAAAGGTCGGTAGCCACTATTAACGAAATAGTATATTCTAGACTTGCGGTTACCAGCCGGATCAACGAAATGCGATTAATTATCGGGGATTGGCCTTAAACGGCAACACACGGACACAAGATAAACTTGATGACGCCTCCAGATTCTAATCCTGCATTTCTTTGGCCACCTCATGGATTCCACCCCATGAGATCCAGCTCACCTCATGGGGTAAAATGAACACGTACCGGTAGTTCGGGTCGACGTGTTAGAGTTCACGCAAAGAAAGATTTCAATTAAGTGGGACCCACAAAGCAATTTCAAGATGAAAATGACGAAGCCTGAATTTATTCTCTTCCATACGACTACAGTCGATCACAGAAATAGAATATTTGCAATACATAGGTCGATTAAAAAAAATGTGGAAGTCACTAATGATGACAATAACAATTAAAATTCTCTGGAGGAAATCCTCCTGACGAACTGAAAAAAATTACAGTTAAACAAAAATATATTATTTGAATGTGTAGTTGTAGAAATTTACAAAAACAGATAATCAATTTAATATTCAATAGACGGTGTTGGAGTATAGGATGTAACTGAAGTGCAGGGATGTTGCGTTATTCGAAATTAGTTAAACAGAGCTGATTCCTCCTACTGTACATTTCGAAATAGGTTTTAGATAGTGAACTTATACTGGTTTAAGAGAAGAGTGAAAAATGTATTCCCAAGATTAAGTGAAAAAAATCGTCTAGATTCAGATCTGGTTATAAGATTTAGATCGGTTAAACGTCTCGGCTAGGAGACTTTATTTTTTTTCGGTTGTAAGCTGGACTGAAGAAGCAGAGATAGAGAGATATATAGACAATAACAACACCCTGACTGTGCCATCAAATTGTCGCACGCCTCTCCTATACACTTGGTACGTGCCAAACACATTGGACGTCACGGGAACTTCTCGAATGAACAAAATAGGTTAGAGGCGGCGACTGCGACATCGCGCATCGCCTTGTCTGCTCTTGGCACACGACGAGCGCAAACGTGAGAAATGCAATCAATACCTAAAAACGAGAGACGAGGCCGAACTACAACGACACACTTCCAGAACACCTTCGATCTCCCTCTGTGCTTCGTAGGAAAAATCTACTCACCTGAGACCCACGTTTCATCAACTGCGTGATTCGATCTGTACATCATCTGGTATAACTAGGTACTCAGGCGGTTTGCAACAACGATATGAAAACCATCAATTAACGCTGTCGATGGTGTTTTATAATTTGGAATGTAAACCATGCTGGAGACCATTCTCAAATAGCAACTGCGGTTATAATTTCAGGAGGTACATTTTCGTCTTTCAAATCTGATTCTCATCCCCAGATTACGTCATCTGTGCTTGCGCATAATCCCCAAGTCCGTTTATTCTGTTTTGTGCACAGGCGCAGATGACGTAATCTGGGGATAAAAATCAGATTTGAAAGACGAAAATGTAGACGACCCAGGACAAGGTTTATAAAATAGTAAATTATCTCAGACGGATGTTTGGGGAGGGGGACGCGACCACCGCGCCACCTAGCGTCGGTGACAGCAAGTGTGACGTCACCTGGTTCCCTCTTCTCTCAAATTGAATTAAACGCAATATATAAGGCCTGACGACTGGATTTGTGACGCAAGGAAACCACACTACGGCACAGCCAATCATGACTCAACCATCACTCTGGGCTAACCTAGTATTTTATAAACCTTAGACCCAGGACATATAATTTGAGTGAATAATCGCCATTTCCAATAGAGTTTAAGTATGAAGATTGACATTGCCACGCTAGAAATGCTTTTCGGAAACTGTCATCCTAGTCATTTGATGCGCGTTTACAACTAACCACAAGTACATGAATACCTGATTTGTTTAAATAACTCATATTGGAAGTGTGTCTCACGAGGATCGAAAAAAATGAATCCAATTTGCTGCCTCTTTCAGCAAGATGTACTATTATGTTGGAATGTGTGCATCGAGACCTACATGTAAATGACAAACATGCAAATAGCAGAAATTCCTAATCGAAATCAATAGGGAAGGGAATCTGTTTGCTCCCGCCGAGTTCTAAGAGTTCTAAGTAAGGTTAGACAAATAGTATTTCACCAAAGAAATCCCTTACGTGAATGACAATGAAGCGGGTAGAGGAATGCAACAAATTCAGAAATAAGTTATGAACAACGATTCCAATGCAACGTTAATAAAAAGTAAGAATTGGGACGAAATATATGTGGAAGCAAACGTCAGGTGTGACTTGCAGAACTGAGACAATTATTCATTTTTAACAAGTTGATTAGCAAAAATAAAACCCTCGGTTAAAAAAAAAATTCTAAAATATTGTTGCCACACACACAATAATAAATAATTTCTGATTTCGACCGGTCAAATTAGCTAGCATAAAATTAATACCTCGAACATTATAAATATTGGAATGTTTGTAATCCATTGTAACTTTAGATGGTAATAACAGGCGATAAGCATTTAGGACACACTTTCATCCCGTAGATACGCGAGGGGTTAGATTAAAGAGAGCTCAAATGCAAGTACACAAACAAATAAAATAGAAAAAGCAACGAACCTAATATATCCACTTATTTTCCTTACAGAACGACAACGGATTGCTCCTTAGATAAATATTATCGTCATCAAGTTTATAAGAGTTATTAAATCAGATCTGGTAGAATGGACCATGCAGCCTTACTGATAAGAGGAGGACAAGAGGCATCTGAACTATAATTCTCCTGAGACCCTCTGACCACTATGACTGAACGCTGAGCAATGAGAAGTTGAAAGCCCCAACCAGCGTTAGTTCCATTGATAGTCATTCGACCACAACTAATCAACTGGTTCTGTAAAGCACTACCAGAGGGCACACACCAATATTCCTATGTTTGCAATTTAAAATTGCATCTGGGTTATTTTCGATTGGTGCCATGAATTTTGAGTGACTGCCGACGGGACAGTGGGTTGTGGTGTCAAATCCGAATCGGCTAGTAAGAGTAGAGGCGGAGAAGTTGGTAAAAAAATCATATTTAAAAAAAGAGAAACCTGGAAGTAAATCCAGGAGGAGCCCAAGAGGATATAAGTACGTTGAAGTCCCCATCCACATAGTTTATTGAATTCAAGAGAGATTTTGGTTTGCGCATGAGCGTAAAATGAGGAAATTGCCAGAGGGGACACACGGAGAGACATAGAGAGAATGGGATAGAGGAGGGTGGGGGTGGAAGAGGAGCGGATTTGGCGAGGAGACGCGGAAGAGAATGTCGAGATTCAAGTCAGATTTCGCCATTATTTACACTTCAAAAGGCCTGTGCACAGTTTAGGGAAACGCGCGAGTCCTAAATACATGTATGCATGCCGGATAAAGAGACGTATGCCCAAAGATTCCACTCGACTTTCAATCGGGTTCCGTGCCAAGAAAACGCAACACGCTGCAATCTGAGCAATGGAAACACCAACCAGGGACCGACGTCGATGACAGAGCCGCCTGGCGGTAAAAACGTCACAAGACGGCGACCATTGTCGCTTGACCCACCAATGGAAGATTAAATAATTAATTCCCAGCCCTCTCATGCGCGAAAAAGCGTTGCTGGAAAATAAATCCTAATCGAAAAATCTTATTAAGATCTTGTCAAAGATAAAGCACCTTACACCTAGAACCCAAGAATCCTAAAACATCTTCGTCTTGTCAGAATCGTAATGATGAGATATCGTGTTCTACGTCCTCTAATTCTTTAGGTTAGAATGTGACATTGGGTTTGGTAAAAATAATTACATATCTTGTCTAGAGTTGTTCTTTAAAAATATCAATATCACCAATGACGATTTTATTTAACCTTTCACTAAGGGGCAAATATTTTTCGAGGTTTAAAGTTTTGAAAATTGTAGTTCATTCGTCGTACAGTTTGTTCACCAAGTACAGTACTGAAGTCACGATCCCACGAATGCGATGGCTGAACCTTTGTTTGCCGGCTTCAAATCCAAACAGGCCAAATCAAGGATGCTTCCTATCCCCTATCCTCCCCCCACCCCACCCGACTAGAAAGCCACAACGGCAGGCTGATTTTATCTATGCCCCGCGAGGTAAGGAAATTAGAGATTTGAACTCCGGAGGATAAAGGGCAGATTATTCAGGCGTTTTTCTTGTATATTAAATTCGAGCGTCTGTGCCTGACTAGAATAGGCCCATTGAAAGATTGTGTCTACTGCAGTAGAAAGGAGCGACATCACTACAATATTTGGAATATGAAATATGTCAGTGTAGGGCAAGAGACACGACGGGGGGACAGTAATACTCTATTTTCCGGAAGAGGGCAAACGATACAACACGGCTTTTTGAGGTATCCAACGATGCGATTCCGAAGAACTCAAATATTTATATTTGAAACACCATGGTAGTTTTAAGTTTGTAAAAAAAGTTTATGCGATGCTAAAAAGTATTTTATTAAAAAAATTCCAAATTCTTTTGGCTTCTTTGGCTGATGAAAAAAACACAAAATGCTTTTAGTTTCCCTAAGATTTAATACTTTTGACTTAACAAATATAAATTCGTCTCAGCGGTAACTAAATTATTCCGCATCAATAAATAAACTGAATAAAAACTAAGTGCTTCACCAATACATTTTTAGGAATAAAATATAAATAAAAAACATGGAATGAAAAACAAAACTGAAAATAAATAGAAAACTATTTAAAATGAAATATTCTATTCTAAATATAAAAACCAATCTGTTTTGTATGTCGTACGTGAATGCCTACAAGAAATTGCATATTTTTCATTACTCATTTAAATACAAAATGCTTTAGGAAATCTTTTTCATTACAAATTTATCTACGTACGTGAGTTACACAGAGTAAAATATATTATAATCCTTAAAATATATAGAAAATAGTAAAAAAAAAAGTGATTTTTTACAAAGTGAACATTCACGTTTCTACTTCGCAACTGTAACCAACAAAATGCTACCAAAATTCCGTAATAATGTTTTTTATTGATTTCCAGTAACCATTATTGCACCAGATTTGTTTTAAGTAGTAGACAAGCATTTTAAGATAGCAATATTGCTTGAGCGAGAAAAATCCCAAATTCTTTTCACAACTAAAATCCCACTCCTTGAGACCTTTGAACTAGTAGGCAAACTCGCCTACGTCTCCTCGGATACTAGAACCAACCAATCAAACAAGTGTGTTCTCTGTAGACATACGAAGTTTGTTTTACATCTCGCATGGGCTCAAAAAGAATCTCTCGTTTCGACAACAACGATCGTAAACACTTGAACAGCGTTGGAAGAAGAGAACTCCACACAGTGTTTGTTGATTGAAACACGAGGACATGATGGCAACATTATCCCGCGAAACACCAGACAATCACGATCTTACATTACAGAGTGTATACAGACGTGTATTAAACTAGTTATTAGAGTTTAAGAGACTGTTTGTTGTGCCAATACAGAGTTTCTGTAGCAGAATGGTGTCTGTTTTACACAAATATTGCAAATTGCATGTCGATTATGACGCGTGACATTATTTTTTTAATGGAAATCTAAATTAATAAGCGTAATAAATTAAATTCTGAAACGACACTGCATCCAATGATCGGAGTGACATTATTTTTTTAATGGAAATCTAAATTAATGAGCGTAACAAATTTAATTCTGAAACGACATTGCACCTAATGATCGAATATTTAATTGAAAATTGATAACTGACTAAATAATGATTTAAACAGTTAAATCACAGATTGCCTAAACATAAATAATTAGAATTCAGAAAAGGTTGACAGCTCACAATACGCTTAATAAAAAAACGTTCAGAATAATTCGTTTGAAATAATCTTTGACGTGACGTGAAACTATATCCCCTATAAAAATATTCCAGTTCATTAATATCCAGAGTTCACCATTCCTCTCGCGTTTCATCCAACCATTCCATTAATCCTCAACCAACAAGACTTGACCCAAGTGTTTCGCGATCCATTGCTTAAAAAACTTTGGGCAAAAATTCAGAAGTCCATTTCTGTTCTTCTGACGACAAATCCATTTTAGCGTCGCACACTTAAACCATCGTTTCAAGAGCTGTTTGGAGGATTCATTGCCAAAGGCCTCGTCCGGTCCTCCACAAAGTCACCACCGACGATTGACAGTGGGATTGGCGGCAGAGAGATGCGCGAACGGAATAACAAAACGCGCACCTACCCTTACCCCTCCCCCTACTCTCCTCCCGTAACAAACATCAACAAATGAGAGGTAACGATGATGACTTGCCGCACCACATCCTCCTCCTTAATATCCTCCTGACGCTCTCTGGGCTCATCGAAAGATGTACCATACAGCCATGCGTTCCCGACGCTCCTAACCTAACGGTGAACGAGTGACTAAGCGCCTCTTGCGGCGGCAATTACATACTACAATTACATTACAACACACCAATTACAATTACATAATCGTCACGGCCCATTGACGAGGTGAGCGAAAACGCTCGAAAACGAGATATAGTGATAACGTATAATGCCCATAAGATGTACGGTACCAAAAAAACAGTCTTTTTCATAAACTTTGAAATTAATGATTAAAATATACTGAGTTGAAATAAAATAACAAACCGTTAACTGTACCATAGTATTCATGAGGGGTTTTAGTTAGGACGTCTGGATGATATATATATTAAATGGTGAATTCGGGACAGACCGAATGAAGGAGACGAACCGAGTTCGTCCCGAATTCACAATTTAATATATGTACCATAGTAGATTACAGGCAGTATCTTAAAATCTAACTGTGTATCACAGAAATAAATAAGATGATAATTGTCGCCTGATATGTTTTTTATCCTCAGATACTGAGTTGTTCTTTATAATTTCCCTCTAGATGGCGCTGCCATAAGGTACAGCATTATCTGTGCCATTGTTGACAATCAAAATAGCCAGTTGACAGAAAATTGCTTATCCGATTTGTAAGACATCTTGACAAAGTTCTAGAATCGGCACAGATCTCACGAGGATTAACACCAAACATCAAAGCGAGTGCAAGTTGGCGGGTCACATTGAATGAGCTCATCATAAAGCACTTTGTGGTCCATCACAAACCTGAATTACGCCTCGGTATAACTACACATTGGGGCATAAAAAAGTGCTCATGGGTTGGCCCATGGACTAGGAAACACTATAACAGTTTCAGTTACAGAAAAAAAAAAGTCTTTTCAAATTGGACAGGAATAGACGAGACATAATCGAGGCCATATTGAATTAACCATATCGTGCAACCATGATATTCAATTAATGATGTAAATCTCAGGTGAGTCTAACCAGTAGCCGTATTCTTCTAGAACATTCTGCCTTTGCTTCCAAATTTCGATGTCAAACAATCCTAAACGGTTCTGTTTTAACATTAAAAAATATATTTTTCGCACCAGTTCAGTTTATATTTTAACTTCAAATCTATGAGATATATAAATTAATTCTTAGAGGCTTTTTGATGTGCTAGTATAATGCATCAACTGTATGTTTCCACGGTCACCTAGTCACAGTAATACTCATTTGCTGGTCAGACAGTTGGACTAACCAAAATTGGACCCTGGCGAGTCAGTACATCACGTTGTACAGTAGTTTCCCTGGCGATATACTGTAATATGAGCTCATTTTCTCTCGGTCTCTCTCATTCTCAACGGTACAATAACGCCCCATTAAAACAGAAGCGTAATATGATGGACTCACTCGGACAAACTAGCAATCATCTAAAAGAGACAAAAACTACGCACTTTTATTCGCGCTCATGTGTAATTAATTCTTAATGTCTTGCTGATGGATGACATGAACAAACGAAACATTTCCAACATTTCCAAAATATGTATGCATAGAAATGGTGCATCAACTTCGTTTATTTTTGCTATGTCCTGAAAATCATATTCCAGCTGAATAATTTCTAATTTAGAGAGACTAAATCGAAACATCGTGTATTAATAGAACATCATCATGTGCCGCATAATCGGTTGTCCATTGCGTAAGAAATGTTTTAATTAACAATGTAATGCGATTTTATTTGATTTCAGAATATATGGCGATGGATTCGTTTCCATTGGGTTGGCGCTGAGGACAACCCCTAGGGGGTCTCGGTGGTGTAATGGTTAGCGTGTCGAGCTGTTATTCCAGAGATCGCGGGTTCGATTCCCGACCGAGACCTCTGGAATTTTTCGGGCGAGAGACATCCCTACGCACGCCTTCCTTCAGAATGGAAGTAAAGCCGTGGGACCCGTGCCTGTACGATGTCAGGTACACGTTAAAGA
>JAQGBY010007691.1:0-11471 GCA_034698785.1 Mycogona germanica
AAATTTAACATATCTTCTCGAAGATAAATTAAGAATATGAAAATTTGCGAAACACAAAGACAAACGTAAGAACTCATTCGCAACTTTCGTCATTACCCAATAAAAAATGATAAAAATCATCCTTTTTGTATTTTTCAATTTATTGGGTAATGACATTTTCTTAATTTATCTTCGTTAAATTTTACGCTTAAACTATCTTCGTTGCCGAGTTTCAAATTGTAGTCCTTCAATTCCACCATCTTAGTAACTAGCGCTTAAGCCTGTCACATGTATCGCGATCGCTGGTTCAAATCCCGACCGAGACCTCTGGAATTTTTCTGGCGAGGAAAATTCCTAAACGCGCTATCTTTCTTAGGAATGCGAATATAAAGCAGGTGATGACGTCACTGTCGCTGGTGAGAGTCCCTTACGTCGAACCAATTACGAGGAAAAAAAGGTCTCGAACCGACGTAGAAGAGGGAGGCGGAAACGGAAATCGTACTGGTCAGATTCTGTTTCATTGTGTGATCGAATTCAACTTTTTAACAATTATCTAGAATAGTATTTTATTTGTTACTCCGCCTTTCGTTTGGTGGAGCAAAAAACACATGTCGTTGTCGACAATTTGAAGAAAAATGAAAGAGCACCATGAGGTCCTATCAATCCGTTTTGCGAGCTAACATTTTTATTCTGGTAACGTCAAACTTGAAAATTTGAATAAAATGGAATTTTTTTCTCGACACCATTTTAGGGAATACGAATTCGGGAGAATCAAGTTTGGAGCGCGCGCATACAAAACGTACGTCTAGTGTTATCAAGCGATATCAATGCTCCACTCGATCACTCATCTACTCGTACTAAAGGCGCCCTACATTTAAATCCTAGGAAAAAAAGAAATATAGTGGCAGAAAAATAAAGCGAGAAAATCTTATCGGCGGAGATCGACCAGCGGGAAACACTTTTTCTCGATTTCTCCTCGTCGCCCTAAAAAAAAACCCCGAGTCAGAACGGGAGCGACTCAACGGGAAGAGAAAGAAAAAACACTTTTGCATAGACACTGGAAAATACAGTGTGTATACATGTATATCCATCTAGGCCCCTGCGAATCGATCTTATATAGCCGGCTACTCTTTTTTTTTTCTTCGTTCTTTTTCATTTTTCCCTAGTCTTCGCGGGAACGCCCTCACACAAAACATCATGTCAATTTTTATTACATTCTATTGCTCGGAGGCCATGAAATAACTGTGCGATCGCAAAACCGCACCCAAGTCGTTTTCGGTCCGCTACAGACGTAAGGAATGTTTTTTAGGTGGAGGGGGACTCACACACACACACACACACCATACGGGCCACCGATTGTCGATATTCTTTGGCGAAATGCATTTTACGCGAGCACCACTGGAAAATGGCGAACGAATTTGTTGACCCGCTTCGTGAAAAAAAAAAACAGGAAAAAAGACACTTTGGGGGTGTTTTTACGCTCGTAATTCAACGATATATTAAGTATATATAAACATTTTATTCATTCCATTAAAAAAGTAACGACTTCATCCTTAACCACATGGGTTAGGCACTAAATTCGCCCGTAGCTGTTTAGGGCTTGTCCGGGCAGTGTAAAAATGCACGATTCAACCTTGGGTCCAAGCCAATGTGCCGCCATTTTATAGTGCACATTTGAATTACAAAACTACCATTGAACGTTTAACGTGGAGATTTTGAACTGTGGAGGAAAAACATGACGTTTGTCCATAGAGGACGCACGACCCCAAAAAGTCTAGCTGTCCAGCGATTAAGGACATATCTTGCCCCAACCGTAAGTGACGCTATTTTATAGTGAAGATTCGAATTTCATTTTAGATTTGGACGGAATTAGATTTATGAGACACAACCGTAAGCGACGCCATTTTAATATTATATGGATCGAAGAAAAGCGACCAACATTGGGTTTTTTTGGCTCGTATTCTGAAGTTAGATTGGAATGTGAAAATTGGGGAAATTGTGAGACAGGCTCCTACTAGGTGTAGAAGAGCGGGACATATTAGAATGGTTCAGGAGCTGCATTGTAGATGTGACTCGTACTTCAACTCCTATTTCCCCACAGTGTGTCGACAGTGGAATTTTTTAATGAGTCTCAAGTAAAGAGCCTGTTTGGATAGGACAACCACACCTTTGTCCTTAACTGGTCATTTGACCCCCGCCTTTGGCCCCATCCCCCGCTGCTTGTGGGTACATATTGTAATTGTAATTATAGTGAAGATTCGAATTTAATTTTAGATTTGGAAGGAATTAGATTTAGATATGAGACTCGTGGGTTAAAATGATGGCGGCGTGTCATCAGAGGTCGTCGATAATCTGTCCAGCGAGCAAGGTCATTCCTTAAAAGACTACGAAGGTGAGCATCACCAACAATTTGGGTACGTCCTTAATGATCAGTTTGATTAACAGTCACAATTGATTTGACAGCATGACATTCGCTGAACATGTCAGCCTTGTGAACATCTTTCAACAGTTATTTAGTCCAGTTGTGTCACGAATGTAGTTCAAAAATTGCTAGACAAGATCACACATCGCATTATATCTGGCAGACCGATTTTTGTTTCCCCAAATTGTGTATGCGCAACATGAAGAAAAACCCAGAGACGTGGGGTGGGGGGAGGAGCGCACAGAAAAGCATAAAAAATATCCAGCGGGTCGACCTAGGGCCTAAACAGCGACGTAAAGTGCATACACAATTGGAAAGGATTTGATAAAAGTTCGATGCAGACGAGAAATCCCATACACAGAGAGCTAAGTTGATTTCCTTCCAATATTACCCATTTAGCCGTAAGGCAAAATGCTAGAAACGATTTCTAAGTCAATCCGTTATATGTATAAAAAGCTATCCCTAGTTTCTGTAACCCTCCTCCCCCCCTTCTCGTACGGCTCTCATTCCTCCAATATCCCCTCCATGATGCCAGGGCATTTTATGTTTTGTGGAGGGATTCGCAAGAACCGGTCCTAAAAAGAACTTATTTAATATGCTACGCGTGCCACTAGGCCACAGGCCAAAATCGGTCAACTGAAATACAAATTTCGAGTTACTCAAAAGCCAATTCGGGAAAGGACTGTCTTTATCGGTCCATCAAGCGTATTGTGAGTTGCCATCAACTGTTTATGCCGAAACATCCACTGCCCACATTGCCTGCCCACGGTACCCCCACTGGCCCGCATCGAACATTATCCGCACTGTCTTCCAACTGGGCGAACGTCAATTATCGATATTTTTAAAACATTCATACTCATCGAACCAAGAATCCAAATTTCTAGAATACTCTTACAATTTTATTCTTCTGTTAGTTCAATTTTTAATTGACAACACAATTAATTAACGTTCATACTGGGAGATTCGAACCCAGAATGTGAAATCCCAGATGGAATGACGAATTCTCAAAACAGAAAAAGCCGCAATACTTTTACTGCCCGGCGCATTGTCCTCATGTAAAACGTGTCAACCGCGGCTGTTAGGCCGAAAAATATCGAATCTGAATTCTGTAATATTTACTCTTAACCCATTTTGACGTTCTACTACATGCAAATGTCATTGTGTTTGGGTCTAACGAATAAACGAGGAAATATTTGAAATGACCTCGCTAGAGGTTTTTTAAACTCACTCATGCGTTTGTCCAAAACAAAATGACAACACCTTAGTTCAAAATGTTAAAATTGGCCACGTATCAATGATGTTCTAGAGTTCATTTCAAAGTTACTTGATCCTTGAGTTTCGAATTTATATTGCGACAAATCCGGGTTCGATTCCAGGCACGGTTTCGCTCATGTAATCAATTCGAATCCACCAAATGAATACAATTTCGTACACGATCCGGATTTACGAATATCTTTTCCAGAATATGCATGTGATTTCACAGAGCATCCCCGTGATTCGAGAAAGGGCTCGGGCCGAATATGTGAGGATAGCCAGCAGGCAAAATGGAACATTCTGGAGATTTTTGTGGCGCTGTGGTCTGGCGCGGTAATTAATTTTGAAGATGGGTTTCGTCTTTCTGTTAAATGAGACGCAAACATGAAAGTCGGCACTTCTCCTCAACCCCTTCCCTCTTTTCCATCCCCCTATTCGTCTCCCCCCTCACACACACATACACGGGCCATCGAAACTCGATGAACAAGCCGCTGAAATTTGATAAACAAACCGCGGCTCGTAGCGGCACCAACACGCGTTCATTGGTCGGTGCATGGATGCCTAAATCTACTGCCGGCATATCCTCCTGAACCCTTCTAACTCATGTCTCTCTTTTTGTGGTATGCCATCAAATACATTAGGACAAAGTCAAGGAGTTTGCGTTAGGCGACGTGATGTGTGACGTCACGTTCTCCATGTCAAATAATAGTGACGTCAAATGAGAAAGAAATGGGAAAAACTCTCTCGAATTTGTCCCATCAATATTTTCCCCCAATAGTTCTATTATAGAGACACAATTATCTTTGTCGAGAATTTGCCTGACATTGTTGCGTCTAGATACATGTTGTTGATACAACAGAACATGTTGTTGCGAATGGTCTCCCGAGATATTTCGGTAAGATTACTTACAAATAATTATTTCTTCTTCCTACATTTTAAATAATCGATTAAAATCATTAACTCTACGTACAGCTATCATAATTATGGTCCTACATCACATGACCATCATCTAGGCTTTGTGCATGTAATGTACAATACAGTACAATATATATTACATGTACAGTACAGTACTGTGCATGTACAGTACAGGGCTAGGATTCAACATCTGTCTAGCTTGTAACAAAAGGTTGTAATGTCAGCTGGTGTTCGATGTTGGGGTCACCAATTCACGATGTTGAGCACGAATTATCAGATAATTAAAAAATATATCATTGGTCCAGTGTTACCGTAAGACATACGCTGAGTGTCGCGTCGAAAAAGCGGTTCAGGCCGAGGTCTCAGTATGACGCGTGTCTTTCGGTATTAGGCAGTTATCCATATTTTGGCTCACGAGGAATTTTCTCACATTCGGTTGCTGGAATTTCCTCTGATAAGAAATTCCGGGGAGTGTAGGCCTATTTGCTATCGCGTACACAGCGCTACGCACACCATTGCCTTTAATGAGTCTCGAGGCGAGGCGCAAATCACCGAATTTCTCCCCCTCACCAACAAACGACGCCTGCTTAAAAACTTTGGACTACCGGGGAATGATTTTCTAGTCAGGATCTGGTTTCGCCGGTGTGAATGAGGTGGTGGTGGTGGCCATTTTAGATATTTGCTGCACTTGGTGCGCAAAGAGCCTCGACTAAAGCGAATAGAAGCAAAGAGAAGAGCGAATTGGACGAAAATTCTATTTAATTTGTACTGGGGACCAATTAAACTTGTTAACAACGGAAATTACATTTTTATAGACCTGCTCAACTACTTTTCAGCTTCCTCACAACCAGTTGTGAATCAAACCAGAAACTTTAATTATTCGAAGCTAGCTCTTAACTCTGTCATTAGGAATGGCAGTAGGAAATGTGGAGCCCTGACCACCGGTTCAATTCCCAGCCGAGACCTTTGTAATTCTTCCTTATGAACGACTAAAGCTGACGTCACTGACGAGGACGACAGTCACTGGCGTCCCACCTATGACGTGGAAAAGCGATCTCAGTGGTTGCCTCGCAGCTAGGGGTGTTGCTGCCCCTAGCTGCGAGGCAATCACACAATGCCGTCTCATCAGACCAATTGGGACCAAAATCTTGTTAGAAGCGGAAACGAATTTTTTCTCATCTGTGACAATATGAACTACAGATGGACATCGAAATTAGTTCGAATGAACGCATTCTTCAAAATCAGTATTAACCGAAACAAATAATATTCGAAATTGTCGTAACTGTGTAATAAGATATTTAAAGAAAGTACAGATGAGCCGATGGTAGTATTTACTAAGATTGTGGAATTGCAGGACTACAATTTGAAACTCGGCAACGAAGACAGTTTAAACGTAAAATTTAACAGATCTTATCGAAGATAAATTAAGAAAATAAAAATTTGCAAAACGCAAAGACAATTTTTATGTAAACTCATTCGCGACTTTATTTGTATTTTTCAATTTATTGGGTAGTGACGAAAGTCGCGGATGAGTTCTTACGTTTGTTTCGCAAATTTTCATTTTCTTAATTTATGTTCGAGAAGATATGTTAAATATTACGTTTAAACTATCTTCGTTGCCGAGTTTCAAATTGTAGTCCTGCAATTCCACCATCTTAGTAAGATATTTAAGTTTGTTTTTCGGTCGGATTTCATTCAAAAATAATTTTTAATTGAACGTTTGTCGATTGTCAGTTTGTCGGATCGAACGCTGATGGTGTCGTGATGTGCGCCCGTTGGTTCTGATGGGCTGCCAAAAATGGGTGGGACGCCCCCTCCCCCGAGTCAGTCGAAGAGCCGAAAACGATGAGATACAATGAGATGCGTTCGAAGGAGTAAACAAAATTTCGGAAAAATAATAGATGCGTCTGTATAAAAGAGCATTAGGACGAGTTGTTGAGAAAGCCGGGCGCATTGTCGACACAACAGACGCAGCCAGAGCAGCCCCAACCAGTTTATGTTTATGCACCAACATGTAGCGAGCATTAACTGTGCATCTGCTATCTCACTCATGCATCACACCCCGACCAAACTGAAAATCTGCTGACGTCTGAAGTCTTGCGCATCTCAATCCTCCCCGCCTAACTCTCTACATGTACATAGACTATACATGTACATCTACTGTACACACACACACACACCCAACACTGTACATGTAGTACATGGAAGTGCGTGCAGATTATCGCGTGTAAGGGCATAGTGACACATGGCGCGTTTTATTATTTCTCTTTCTTATTTCTCGTCTTTTTTCCTGTGTCGGGGGAACAACGCCAGTCCTTTTTATCGCAATACTATTCAAGAGCTATATAGTAGATTTCCATAAATGTAATGACGACCGAGTGATCAACTCGACAACGCTCGATTTTTTAATTAGAAAAAATCTGCTTACGAGAAATTAATAACGATGACTCGGGACTCGGGAACATCCTGCGGATAATACGCCGTTCGCGCGGCTCATTTGTCGATACGATGAAGATGGAGCTTGTCCAACCAAACCACTCATCGATCATTCGAGCCTTCATTGCCCTGCTAGTGTGACTTTTTGTTTTGATGACGATAACACGATTCTGTTTTCCTCACTGAGTCACATTTGGGATCAAAAGAATTAATTGGACACCGTAATGTAATGCAGCGCCACCTATGATCGGAGAAGGAAAGTAAAGACAAGATGCTTCAAGAGAATCAAGTTAACATTTCGCAAAAAATACTTGTATGATGAAAAAAAATGTTTGGCTTTATTTTTCTGGGCCAACCCTGTACAACAATCAATCCACCATTATTTATTGTCAAATATCGTTTCGGTGGAATTAATTGTGATCAGTATTCGAACACATTTGGATGCCAAATTTGTGGTTTGCGGTTGTGTGGTCGTTTCCATGTTTGATAAATTCATTTATTTGACGTTTACCTGGTGCATGACTTGAGTCGTGTGGACCATGCGCTAAGCGGTTGAAGCTGGTTACTAACTTCGTCGCATGCAATGGGATCACGTCACGCACAACACGCGTCAATTGTGACAACCGTCAGTTTTTGGAAAAGTGGCTGTGCCGTTCTGCGTCTTGACCCCTTTGTTTAGGAAGAAGTGGCACCCGTTACGCCAAATAGAATGTTTTGTGCGAGTTTAGTTAGGTTAGTTAAGGCAAGTTAGATCAAGTATGCATTTTGAAGCAGGAAGGAGATCCGCGTATCGACAAAACAACTTTCCTAGATATGACGCTTATCGTCTTTGACTTTTTCTGGACGTAACAGCTACCCCACACAACAGTCAAAACGGTATTTAATCTGATGAAAAGGTGAAAGGTTACTGCTCCAAATGATAAAACGGAAATGTAAGTCGTGAAAGAAACCTACTGTTGCTCTAGAACTAATTGCGACACGTCAAGCTGCTACCAAAGTCAGATTAGGCCTGCTCTAGGAACACCAATTTATTAGGTACTCTTTTGGGTACAGGTGAGCACGGCCGGGGGGTGGGGTGGGTGGGTGGGGGGGCGTCGGGAAATATACAAATGCGACATTAGAAAAACTAATCCGCATATCAGGAAAAGCACCTTGTTGCCGAGAAACCTGGTTCTCGCCGGTTCGTGTCGGCACAACGGTAAAATTGAATATCGATTGAACAGCAGTAGTTCGTTGAAATTCGACAGGATTTTCGCGCGAGCCGGCAGCGGCGGGGAAGAGAGAGAAACCAATCCAATTCGAGCCCCGGCCTCGTCTCTCGTCCGCCCTTCCCTATATTTCCCCTCGCCCCCGCCCCCGCATACCAAGTACGCCCATGTATCAATACATAGTCGACTAGACTGGGCTCGGCTGCGGCACACGCCCCTATAGAAAGTACTATAGATATGTGCATTGCAGATTGTTTATCAATGTTTCGCTACAAATGTAATGAAATTGAACACGATCGGTATTGAGAGCACGTATAACACGAAATGCCTAGCAAAAAGGAATGCAATAAGCCATTCGATACTTTTTTAGTACAAATTCAAAACAATGCTATTCTTGATCATACGAGAGAGAGCGAGAGTATTGCAGGTGGTAATGGTAGAGCGAGTATTGGTATCCTCATTTTGTTTACAATTCGCTAGAAGAAAATATACAAACTTTAAAAGTAGAATATTTAGGTGGACCTCTCCACAAAATGTATTTCTTTTTAGGAAAAGGAAAGTTTAACTTCATCCTTTCAGAACATGCATCGATAAGTTTGAACGATTTTATACTAGTGATACTATCTATAGTTTGAAAACGGTATTTTATAGCTATTTTTCAGAATCATCTTTGTCTCTTTGTGACGTCATTAGCTCAATCCCTTCTTTTACTTCAACTACAAACTCATTCAAACCTCCCGCTTCTCTGTCTCACCTAACCGCCGGTAGATGGCGACGCTCGTACCATCCCCCAAGCACCATTTGGCCTCCACTTTCTTGCAGTGGTAACTCGTTGTTTATTCAATTGATATATCAAGAACGCAACAACATTAAGACCTGAGAAAAGTTGCAATGATTTTAAAATTGGTGGCACTGTAAATTTCATGATACTGCGTTCCGCTGTTTCTAAGCTATCGATGATACAGGAAACACTAACTTTGTTTTCTAGTATTTCTAATTTTAAGTGACGTTTTAACGTTTTAATAAATTTTGCGCCTTCATTTCAGATTACATTTTATTTCTACAGAATTCAGCACTATTAGAAAGTGTCACATTTTTAACGGTACTCCGAGTTTGATTGAACGAGAGCCGGTGCCGGGAATCGAACCTAGATCGCACTAAATGAGATGATTAAAAATATTAGATTAAGGCCAATAAAATTTGACACAATCTACAAATTTTTATTCTAGCTTCAATTGATTGCGAGTCTGAAAAATCGATCTTCGGAGAATCGCAACATGGCGGAGTAAACGAAACCAGCATTGCGTGACTGTGGCTGATGGAATTCGTGGATCTATTATGGAAGCCGGGTCAACATGGATATGCATTTAGGGAGGATGGGTGGGGTGAACGGCATCACTAACAGACGTTCGCGGAATGGCCACTTCCGTCAGCAAACTGCCGGGATCATGTGGTGGGACATGTCGTCGAGGTGGCCGCGGGGGTATTTCTCTATGTTTCCCCGCTAGAGGGAGCTTGGTGCGGTAATCGGGGGACGAGTGGCGTTCGATAGGGGGCGGTGCAGTCACCAAGTCATTGATTCTAAAGCGATATCGTTTGCAATAGCAGATAGACCTTGAGTCACGCAAGCACTTGTCCAGGAAATGTACCATCAATAATCTCGATACAGTTTTCGGAAACGCAATATTTGTTTCTATTTACACGATCTGCTTACAAAATTGTAAATTTTCAATTATTGTTTTGAAAATTTATGCATGAGCGTATTTCTTCAAACAGTTGGTTCATGCCGCGCCACCATTCAATTTATGCCAATTTTTTTCATAATTAACATGATTTTTGTGTTTTTTAATTTCCCGCTTTGCCAGCAAGGCCTTGTAAAGGCAACGACATATTTTTAAAACTCTGTGTGTCGTGTGGATCATAAGATAAGTCATAATGCTGTTGTAGATTCATCACGTGCTATGACGTCATGACAATGGCGCCGTAGATTCATCACGTGCTATGACGTCATGACAATGGCGCCGTAACACGTGATTTAAGAAATAATGGATTCCCAAACGTTTGACCATTTAAATATCGAATCTCTTCATAACTAAAATGTATTTTCCTCCTATTTTGTGAAATATTACTTTAAAGGTATTAATTGAACAATAATTAGTAATTCGAAATCCAGTGGGGTAAATGCCGCTGGCAGCACTGGTAACACGTGATTGAGGCACGTGAGAGCGGCAGCGCCATTTTGGTCAAGTGGAAACGCCATCTTGGAATTTTCCTTTTTAATGGCAATGCTTAAAACTTCAACGACTAATATCTCGAGAAATACACAACATCAAGATCTGAAATAACTTGCACTCGACTACTAATTTGCGGATCTACCAACAGCTCAAATTTTATTTTATTTCATTCAGCCGTTCGTACATTAACGCCGAGGCGGGCAGTTTAACATTAATAATTAAATGGTAGTTCGATATTAAGCCACGAGTCTACTTTATGTAGAGCAGACTTAACCCATTTTTGTGACGCACTCAGTTCGCAGTGAGTGCGTTGAGCGCACTGAAAATCTGAAACAACCCCGCTGACACGCGACCTTTGTGTTTGCATTTGAATTGCAAAGTGCTGCTTATAAGTTACATTGGCCTTTAGCTTTGATCTGTGGAAAAAAGGCTTTTCGATAAACTTTTGACTTTTACTGCTGGACGTTCAAACGCATTTTCAATATTGAGACACATTTCGCGAAAGATAAAAGCTCCGCGCTAGAACTGCGTGCAAGACTGCCAGATAAAAATAAAAAAATGGTCTGATGTATGCAAAACAGCCAGAGTCCACTCAACATTTGACTTATCGAAAAATGGAAACTGGAATCTGGTTTGCACGCAACTGAGCCAACAACTGGAGCGGAGATAAACGCTTTGGTCAAATACGAGTCTAAGCAGCAGGAAAATTGAAACCTTTGATGCTGTTCAGCGTATCCGTTTTCAATTGAATATTTTCCTTATTTTAACAGCTCGCTTACAATTTAATCGTTAACTTTAACAGATTTAACTTTAAACGATTAAAAGTACAGATTCTGTATAACGTTTTAAACAAGACGCGCATGCTTTTAGGAACGGAATATTCATTATTATTGCGGAGATAATAAATAATTCAACAAACAAACAAATTTGCTAAACAACAATATTCCTAATAAAGAGTAGTAAACGCCGATATATTCAAAACGAGATAGGGATGAACGGAATGCTGGACGCAAACCCAAAAAG
>JAQGBY010007692.1:0-11470 GCA_034698785.1 Mycogona germanica
TAAGCTACCTAGGTAGGGATCTTTAACGTGTACCTGACATCGTACAGGCACGGCTCCCACGGCTGCACTTCCATTCCCAAGGAAGGCGCGTTACGGAATTTCTCTCGCCCGAAAAATTCCGAAGGTGTCGGCCGGAATCGAAACCGCGATCACGGGCTAAGAGGTATTCCTCCTTAGCATGTTGTGTCTTGATTAGATGTATTGTTTTCAATTAGGTTTCAATTGCTTCCGCTGGTGGCTTATATAGCGATCTCGTTATGAATTGATTTGATTCAATTGATTACAATTGAATCAAATCAAATAATCAATCACTTTTTCGGCGCAACAAAGAAATTTAGTGACGTTACATTCCATTTAGTACCTTTCAAACAAATTTATATTTCCTGTACGTGTCACTAACAAACAAATTAAGAGCAGTGTTATAATTGAGTTATAATTGTGTAATTATAACTCTTCTTTTAAAAAAAATGGACACCTACCGTCTTTCTATTAAAACGAATTTGTGTAAAACGTGACCACAGCATACGGAAAATGCACATGCAGTCTCGCATGCAAACCTCAGTCGCGGCTACACCTGTACTCTATTGAAGTCCCCCCCACCCTAAACAATTACACAATGCTCGTTTACACAAGGCTTCATAAATGAATCCCGACATCAGTCCAAAAAACAGTCTAATGGGGTTCTTTCTCAATGACAAGCGCCATATACATTTTAATTAAAACGTTCATGGGATTAATTATTATCCACCGACTGACGCTCACTCGTGCAAGATAGCAACGCAACAAGTGAGCAATCGATGAAACATTGTCGATACCGATACGGTCAACACCGATACCGAACCCGCCGTAAGGTCGTGCTCATTTTCACGGATTACGAGTTGCAGACTTAATAAAAGTGAGCCAAGTTCATGCACGGATTTTCGTGTTTCGTTTCGTGAAAATCTTTTCCCCCTAATTGAAACAACGCTACATGCAAAGCTCCAACTCCGTAATCAGTTAATCTACCTGACCGCCAAATGAACCCACCACCAGTCTCGTTGCGCGCTCTGTTTTTTCACCATTTGCCGAAATAATTTGCATCACTTAACAAAAGGATCTTCGCTTATCTACACACTCTGTTTGCGTTACATAGCGGTCGAAATTAGATTTTTGT
The DNA here is from genome assembly GCA_034698785.1 of Mycogona germanica. Classification (NCBI taxonomy): domain Eukaryota; kingdom Metazoa; phylum Arthropoda; class Diplopoda; order Chordeumatida; family Chordeumatidae; genus Mycogona; species Mycogona germanica. Next base: position 1,154 of record JAQGBY010007692.1, read on the forward strand.
TCCTTCTTCTGGTTTGAATAAATTGGGACTTCACGGAATTCGCTTATTGTTGTTCTATACGGGGTTTGTTGAGGATTTTTTTTTGTCTTGGTCAAATTTTTAGGGTTCACGACTTGTTGCGTGCGCGCGCCGCATGCGTCTTAGCGCAGAAATGAAAGACGTAGAAGCCGTTTGTCATTGACTAGTCGACGACGCCACCGAGATTAGATATTTTAAAGAAAAAAGCGTCATTACCAGAGGCCAACCAAATCTAATTTTCCGAATTCAAAATGGACGCCACGAATGAAAAAAAAACTTTTATTGTCTTGTTTCAGCCAGTCGACCCGAACGATCGTTTCGACGCGGTGACGTCACTTTCGGTGCGCTAAAAGTGCAACCAACCCATTCATTAAGAGTGACATGCTACCACGTCAAAAAGAAGAATTCTTTGCACACTGCGCAACATTTTAGCAGTATATTCCGGAACCGCGAGCTACACCGCAGGCGGCCAATTATTTTTAATGGTTTCTGTATTTTTTTATTTGATATAAATTTATGACATTTTGTTGTTTACTGTTGAAACTTTTTTGCTCGCTCGCTGCCAGCCAGCAACTAATCGAACTTTCAATAAAGATTTTGCCAATTTCGTCACGTCATGCGTGTTCCCACTTCCTACAACTTTGTTTTTATTTCAGAAATTGAGCAAATCACATGGCCGACCTTTTTGTTCTCCTTTAAACATGACCAAGTTGAAAAAGGAGTCATGTGTTCGCGATATGCACGTACACTCTTAACTGTACAACTCTTTTGAGCCAAGAGGGGGACGAGGAAGGAGCTCACTCGAAAAATAATAATCAATCCTTTTTTTTACTAAGTTTTTTCTTCTTTCTTGCTGCAGGTATCCTGCTTGTTGGTCCCCGGAACTAAGCGGGGATTACTGACGATTAATATCAGTAGAAGCGAGACCCCCTGCAGGTGTGGACACAGTCTTATCTTTGTATTTCCACACTTTTCGTTTACCGCCTCACAACAATAGTCGTGGCTCGCCAGGGGAAAAAACAGCCAACAGTTACTACACATATACTAATATATATATAACACAAATGTGTCCATTTACCTATGCTTTGAGAAGAAAATTATTTCCTGTACATCCCTTCAACTGCCGGTGTAGAATTTCAATTGGGGCGACATTTATTTTCCGCCCCTGTTTAGGGGCATTGGAACAATATTTTGACGTCACCAATGCTACTCGCTGGCGATTTGATTCACCAGTTGATTTTGTTGAGTCGATGTCAAAGTGATCCATTCGGCAATTATTCAAATTTCGCCTGGCTTCAGCGTTACCTTCAATTATCTTTCTTCCTTCGTTCCAAGCCGGGTCGCTGATTGAATCCAAATAAACTGCTGAGGAATCCCTAAGGTAGTCCACTCCTTAATTTTAACATCGGGAGCAGTTTACTACCTAAAGCGCTACAGGTAACCTGTGGTTGACATTCTTTCAGAATAATTTTTATACTACGTACATGTGTACAAATTCTACATTCGAGTAAACGAAACTGTTTCAAACAGATAATTGGCATAACAGACATTTCCAAGAAAATCCTTGAATTTTTTCTCGATTCTTGAACTTTAATATGGACAGGGGGTGAATGGGCCTTAATTAGTTTCGCATTTTATGCGCTGCATTACGTTGTTCCGAAAATCATGAGTCAAATAGACATTCATCAATGTTTCTTTTAGGAAATGTTAAGCGTGTTTTTTATGTTCATGTTTACAGCCATTCGTTCTGAAATACTCAATATAAAAGTGACGTCAATGGCTTATTTTTCAACAAATAATTAACTTAAGTTCGTCTGAATAATAAAAGAAAATAATAAAACAATTTTAACAGCCACAAAACAAATTGTTACGGTTGACGAAAAAGTGAAAACCCATAAAAAAAAAGAATGGTCTTGGTGTGATGACATGGCGTCCAGACATTTTGACTCATCATTAAAAATTAATCGTTTCTTGTTAACATAGTCCCTCTTGTACTATTTTATTGCATTTCCTAAATGTTTGTGTATTTTTCTGGCCAAACAAAAAAGATTCTGCTAATTAAAAGAAAGTGGTGGTGTAGATACCCCCAGGTACTGCAGAATGTATGGTTGGGCTTGCAGGTGCCTGTGTGGACCGCCCATGCCATATATCAATGTGATACGATGAATTGTAAAATTGTCTCTTAACATTTCCAAGAAAACAAATCAAGAAAGCTTCATTTCAAATCATATCTAATAAAGAACTTCTTATAAATGAAATGAGGAATTTCCCTTTCATAAATTGTACTGGAGATGAATGTTGGTGTACGTAAGTCAATGTGAGACAATAAATTGTAGAAAAGTTCAATACACTGGAGAACTTCTTCGAAATAATTTCTTGAAGGTGAATTGAAAGTAGGCGAGAGTATGTTACCAAGCAACGAATCTGCATGCGATACAAACCTTAAACGATACTATCGACTTTCACTTTTCTAGGAAAAAATATTTGCATACACTACAAATAAAATGCACCATGTCAAAGGTCAAACAAGCGTGCTTGCAAGATCTGGTGAGGAATTCCGCGTAAAAATCAATGTCTCTCACCACTTGTTTAGGTTATTTTTCATTAAATAAACCAGCAAGCAATACGACTCTACTGTATAAACACGGTGTATATACATGCAATGGGTTGTTATTCAATCGCCTCAGCCCGACCACGCATTTGCCAAAGGGGGTAAACCCATTAAAATAAACTAACGAATCGAAACGCCCATAAACATGGGCGTTATTGACAAACCAACTTCAACCGAATTGGTATTTACCCCTACCCCCCTCGTTGCAAAGAATCGTTGACCGCGTGCTCACTTAAACACTACAGTAGTACATGTTACGAAATAACATCAACCGATTTGTTATTTACCCATAACCCCCCTCTTTGCGAGGAATCATTGACCGCGATCACTTACACTTGTACATTGTATGAACACTGTACCATGAAGGTTGGTTACAACTGACCATGAAAAATAAGGCGTATTAATCTGATTAGTTAGAAATATTATAAACGAGCATATCTTGCCATCAGAAAAACCTTTCTATTTTTTGTTTTGACTGCGTAGACAAGACTACTGATCTTGAAACTGCCGAGTGAATCGTAAGAATAGAACCTATAACGTCGTTAGGAAATGTAATTACTACTTGTAAAAGTGTTTGTAGAGTTTCCGAGTACGTTGATCTCGTGTTAAATTCCCCGACAGTTATTATCTTTTAAAATGTATATTTGATTTACGTAATGGCTGCTTAGATCTGCGCAGGTGTATTGTATGTTTCAAATACGATGTTTGAGACATTTATATCACCAGAAACAAATTTCCGTTTTTGTAACATGGCTAGGTCCATGAAATATGTGGATACAATTCTTTTGCATCGTAATTTACAATAGTAATTATATCTCTGCAAGTACTGATTCTTCGGAATTACATCAAAATACACTGATTAAATGGGTGCGGGGCGTCTAATAAATGTCAGAGTTCGGAATAATACTACCTTCTGTTATGGTTGTGGTCCCACTGTTACGATAGCATGACTTTTTTCTCTCTCGATATAGTGGCGGTGTTTTATTAACGTACGAACAATTAAAGGACAAAGGCACAAATGAATTAAGACATTGCGTGACAGGCGGAAGATTACGTTCATGTGACTGATTGCCACTCGAGACCCGGGCATGCGCAAACACGCATTTCCATTTTTTTGTAATTGGTATAGACACTTCGTCAAAACAATTTGATATCGTAACAATCCTATCGCCGCATTGTGAAAATTGGGGTTGAAAAAGGGATAGAAAAATAAATAATTTTGCCCACAAAAATTAAACCTTGACAGTTATTTTATTTTTTGAAAATTTAAAACGGAAATAAATAATTAAATTCATGTTCGTAGAACAGAGAGCAGTCGGGTGATGAACGCGGAAGCGCTTGTGTCGCGGTCAATAACGGTTTGGTTGACGTCCTTGCAAGTAATCCAATTTTGTGCAGTGTTTTCTTCAGTGCGCACATTTCTTAGCCCACCTCTTTCAGCACCACGACACTGGGCATATCTAATTTTGTCAATCTTATAAAGAAGATTGGTGGAGAGGTAGCGAGTTGGCCTCAAAAACCCGTGATCGCGGTTTCGATTCCGGCCGACACCTTCGGAATTTTTCGGACGAGAGAAATACCTTCACGCGCCTTCTATCGGAATAGAAGTAAAAATCATGACTCGTACCTGAACAATATCGGGACGTTATCCCTTTGGGGGGGTACGCTATCCCTTTCCTAGGACAACCTAGGTTAGGCAAAAAATTCCAGGTCACCTTCTAATTCCAGGTTTACCCCTTAAGAAATATTTTATACAAAGAACATTGCCCAATCCGCTCCTGAAACAATCAAACAATTCTTTCTCCGGAAACTCTTTTAAAACTCCCGATAAAAACGAATACTACAGATCTGAGATCAATTTTGAAGCACCCAAATTTAATTAAACGCCAGAATGCAGCGCCCCCTTTGTACGTAGAATTGAAAAGAAGACGTCGCATTCGCAACATGTAAAAACATGTTTTGGTTTCCTTTGTTTTAGGCTAACATGTAGTTGTAGCTATTGTAATGCTCAAGGCAGGTTGCCTATGCCAATTCAAACTTGTAAATTGCAATAAAAAGTGTTTATACGAATTGAATTGAATAATTTTCATCCAACGATCAGCTCGTAATAAATGTTTTTAAAAAGAAATTGTAGTTCTCTGCATTGTAGTTCATGAAGAACAGGTTTGCGCCATAAATCCACCTCAGGCCCCAAGCGACTGAACAGCGAGTTCTTCGCGTGTACATTGTAACAAATGTACGACTGGTCGTAGCACAGTCGGTATTGCGACGGACTGTGGCTCGTCGGTCCCGGGTTCGATTCCCGGTTGGGCTCTCGATAATTTCGATCCCGGGATACTGGTGAAAATGTACTCATCTCGAGAGCATAGTGCCTAAGCACCATGAGGGGTACAGAAACGCCTGTAGTACAACGACTACAGTAATTTAAAAAAATAATGTAGGGATCTGTTCCATCACTCTCGACAAGACCTCGACCGGACGCTCGTCTCAGATGAGGTAGATATGAGGTAGCCAAAATGATAAAATCCATTAGAAATAAATTTAAAAAAAGTTAACCGAAGGAAGAGTGTTCCTTCCGATAACGATACGTTTCCGGAACATTCACGTTGATTTTAACAATAGCAACAAGGTATATGAATCGAATGATGGCTACTACAGGTAGCCCCTTAAAATAACCACTCACAAAAAATATGTAAAAAGTCGACGTTTAAGCATAAGTGTACAAACACGGGACAGAGCCGTGGGCTAAAATTTAATTAAGCACTTACGCTTAAATTTTAACAATGCCAAATATAAATTAAAAACATATACAGTATTTAGTGCCCATTATATAAAAACACCTTAAGACAAATCATAAAATTAATAACTTACCAAGAGGTTAATGCAGCTGACAGCCACTGATTCAAACGAACAGGAGTACACAAACAAACACGTATTGTTAATCCTTCGAAACCAAAATTCTAATCCAACTCTAGTGCTCGTGAACTAACTCCAGTTCCGACAATGTTTCTCTCCCCCAATCTATCGTATGTCTTGGACTGATTCCACGAAGTCGCTAAAAACGAGTTCGCAATTTTTCTCGCACGCCGATTCTGTTTTTGTTACAGCGTACCACTTCTTCTTCACGGGAACATTTTCGGTGGATATGCCGTCACGAGCGACTCGTGAGGCGGCATTGAGAGCGAGACAAATCTCCGGAGGTATCTTCTGGCGGCGACGCGCACAGGTATTTATATATAAGGTAGACGAGACTCGCTACTCTATAGAACGCGTATCCAAAACAAAATGCACGCGCAAAATGCACGCACATCCGATACCATTGAAGTCACGATCGCATCTGCTACAAGTACATGAATAGGCTGCGAGCGTTCAGCGTGCTGCTTGCTCATTCAGGACTGGTAGACGAATTTTTGTCAAACTGCAGGTAGACTCGCGATCAAGTTGTTGGTACAGCGGCACAGGCGCCAACATATCTGCTCCACTTTTCAGTGAGTATCGATTTCTCGCGGGCAGCACCTGCCCCTTACTGCATCTGACAACATAAATTAATTCTACTTCCCCTGTAGCCGATACCTGGTTCCAATGAAATGGTCAAATTGATTAACTTGACAATTATTTAATTTTCATTCGACCGCGATTTGAGTACATATTGAGGCGTCGGAATGTTACTTTCAAGCGTTGTCGCTCCACTATTAATTTAAATTTAAAGACGATCAATCTTTAAGTTTAAAAAAAAATAATACACCTACCATATTCCCCAATCAATGCGTCTTAAAATGTGACTACCGTAATATAAAAAAATACCCATTGTGGAGTTTTGAATAAGAAATAATACTGCTAAAGTAGTAGAGGTGTACACTGATGTCTTCCAGCTGTGGTCGACCGATGGATTAGTTTTTATTTTATTTAGTTCCAATCAACTGTAGTCAACCGCACTACAGGCGTTACGTACCCTCATGGTGCTCAGGGACTATGCGAGGGGAACAACCAGTACCACGGGATCCGCGCCGGGAATCGAACCCGGGACCGCCGAGCCACAGTCAGTCGCTAAACCAACTGGGCTACGACTAGTAGTTAATTGTCTCGATTATTTTATTTTTATATCCTACCCGGATTCGAACCTCAGAGCACAAACTGATTATCTGCTTGTAATGTGCTTCTGAATTATTTCACAGAAACTGGAAAAGTCATTCCAGGACTATCGACATGTAAAATAAAAACTGAATGCACGGCAATTGCTCGAAATTAAAATTTATTAACTCGTTCGCAAGGTGGGGCGTAAATTTGATACCAAAACGATTTCATTTGTCGTTTTCTCCCTCTAACATCTCCAAGTCAGTTTATTGGCGTTACCTTAATAACTACATCACAAATTAAACCAGATACGAGACAACTAGGGCATAAATTCAGTTGGACTAGTAGACGAAATGTGGGGCGTGACTGACCCAACCAACCAATCAAGCCCAATTAGTCATTTGACTATTTGAGTAATATGGGGATACTGGTGCTACCTACGTTTAGTGAGCAGGTTATTTCCCTAAGGATTTAGGGCGGAAAAGCTGGTGTACCACCTTATCAAATATTTATTCACTAGAATTAAATGTGGATTTTCAGTTAGACGAATGTGCTCACTCAGCTAAAAAAGACAAAAAATCTTTCGTCATCAATTAGTGGTAGTTGCCAGTCAAACGATGAGGTTTTTGTGAACGGCATTTTACTTCATAGTCGGGAATTGAACCCGGGACCCCAAGTCCTAACTGACTGGGCTACGACGAGTCCACTAAAAACTAAAATGTTTAAGTCCAAGATCGCCTCCCACATAGAGACGAAATTTGTATTATTCGGTACACCTATTTCAGGAGCAAATAAATGCGTGTACGTGATAGCGGTATTAGCGGTTTTGTTCGAGTTCTCGGTGGCTCCGATTAAGCTCCAATTTTGTTCCAAATTATAGAGAGCCATCAGAAAACCACTTTCAAACCGTACGTGAGTTCACCACTACAACTAATGGATCTGCATGCACAGAGCACCTCGTATAGTGGTATCTGATATATAGCGGTCGGATAGAATGCATTGTCAGACGTAGATGCATTTTTTTAACAGAAAAAAAAGCAACCAGGAACGGCCTTGTCTCCACTCGCCACTGGGATGACCAAACGATTTGCGAAATTACATTTCCCATTTGCCTTTCTTCCTTCGCAAACTGCATATACCAAATAGCGGCCTGCAAAAAAATCTCACCTCAACGTTCTGTTGCGTTTCGTTTCGCGTTTTTTGTTCGAGTTTCGCACGACATTATAGTTGATAACCATTGTGGAGCGGACATAGAAAAACAGATATAGCAACACCAACGAACTGTAAGTGTAGAGATTGAACACACGTTCGACCAACAAATCGTATCGACCAAAACTCTAAATTCATAACATATTCTCTATCAGCGTCTCGGATGGCCGAAAGAAAATACCCATTATTTACTTTTTAAAGGTAGTGCCCTTGCTCAGTGAAAATAGAAGCAACAGTTGCCGAAGACAAGTCAATGACATCTACATTCTATCCTACTACATCATTGATTTGGATTTTTTCCCCCCACGATTCGGTTTCTTACACTCAATGCAACAGCGCTCTAGGGCGACTGAGTCCACAATATGCTCTCCCTGCTTTTGATTTATTATATTGTCAGTATATATACTGTACATATACATGTACTGTAAATGTAGCCGTCCACATACAGTCGAAAATGCAAGTGTGGTCACAGCCACTTCACACTTGGCAAATAACAATTACAGAGATCAAGTAGCGTTACTTCCAGGAGGAAGTTATGCAATGTCTCAAACTGGACTTCCTTGAACAAACAGTCACAACACACTTGCATGTCTTGGAGCAGACCGTTCATTTATAATTATAGGTTCAACTAATGCGCATCCTAGCGGCGGGGTACAGAAATTTTCAAGTCTGATGGCTTTCTATATAGACTCTAAAACGCAACTCGTAATTGAGTGAGTGAGTATTTTGTCGAGGAGGAGGCTTTATCACACCCCTCCTCCTCCTCCTCCCCCACAGAATTTCGCTATAGGAGTGCGTCGCGCAAAAACAAACCGAGCGGCCATTCCATTGCAGACAACATTGTTGCTGTCCGTAAATTATTCCTGGAATTTGCAGTTCCATACCGACTTGCGATGGAACGAAGGCAAGAGGCGTTTCATACAGACGTCTATAAGCACAACCTTCGTTTTCTTTTCAAGAAGCTCTCCGTTTTTGGAAGATGTAGTTATCTCTTCGAATTGCTATTCCGTAATACTTTAAAACACTGTAGATCTTATAATGAACGAGAGTATCACGAAGAAATTGCGACGGTTTAAATAAATTTGAAAGAATCTCCTCTTATAATCCTTCCACATTTTCCAAACCGCATTTTTGCTTCTAGATCCCTTGGAGAAATACGGAAATCTGTCCAGGATGGGATATGAGACTTGTTCAGGAATGAGGGGTTGGTTGATCCCCTCCAATCGCGGAATCCTCGCAACAGGCGACCATTTCATAGTTCGTGTGAATGGTTTTTGTGAATGTGGCAGTTCTTGCCTCATGAGGTCCGACGCTGAAACGGAGGCACTTTGCTGCATTAAAGCCACCACGGGATTGACAATTATCTGGCAAACATGTTACCGTAAGCGCATATTATGAATGAAATTGAAGACTATTGTAACTTCTATTCTTTAACTTTGAACCCAATTTCGCACATCCAGACAAGTCCAGACAAGTCAAGTGACGATCGCCCAATCCAGTGGCGGTTGCACTCAGGGGTATCAGGTGGATTTGGCCAGAATGAGAGTTGTTACAAAAGATGAAGTCTCCTCGTTTATGATGGATGATGCGTAGGTGCATATACATGCTCAGAACAGTCAAATGGGGGGTGGGAGGCTAAACTGGGGCGAGTTATGTCCAAGGTGAGACGAGTGGGGCAAAAAGCGATGAAAACATGCTGCTCGAGCGTGTTCGACCGGCTTATGTTCTGAACAGACCTCAACCGCCTGCCCCGACCATCCATTTGTTTTGAATCCAATTCGTGACCAGCCCAAAAAAAAAAAAAAAATGAAGAAGAAACATATGTGGTTCCTGTATATACCGCAACGGCCAATCGAAACTCCAACTGACACCAACAATAGATACAATAGATCAAAAATTCAAAAACCTTGTGGATTTGTTGCCAACGTCCCTCGCCCGTATGCTCCATTCCCAGTTCGGAAATTTCACATAAAAAATAGAAAGATTTGTAATTTTGATACACGTGACTTATGAAAGATCGATTAAAGTCAACGTTTTTTTATTTTTGCTAAAAATGGCGCATGTAACGATCATTTTCTTGCACCACACGAGTCCTATCCTGAATTTAGCAAAACCGTGAAGAAACTAATAAAGTAATTCAATTTTTAAAAAAAATCTGTTCAGTTTAAGACGTTTTCTAAATCATACTAGAACACTCTATATTATCAAGACTCTAGTTTATTTGAAAACTTTTGAAGTGTACATTAAAGAGTATCTTTGCATATTTTTTCTTCCATTATTAAACTTTCAAAGTGTCTTTGCTAAAAAGTATAAGATTGCAATCAGATTTGTTGTAATAATTTGAATCCATTTCGATTTATAGATACGCGTACTGTACAATGTCCTTACCGAACACTAAATGCCAA
>JAQGBY010007693.1:0-11469 GCA_034698785.1 Mycogona germanica
TAGCTCAGATACAACTGGTCGTTCGACCCCCGCCATAGGCCCCTCTCTTGGGGGCTGCTTGTGGGTACAAATTGTAAGCCTAGCATTCGCTGAGCCAATCATCTTTTGTATCTGGATTTTTTCCATGTTAGCTTAGGAGTCATTTGCAGACCCAAATACTCAGATATTATGTCTCAATTGGCCCTTGTCCAAGTCCTAACTTCGGTTATCGAATATGTTTGTACCAAGGTCCGTCCCGACCAACCAAGCCGACGACAGCAGGATGGAAATGTCGGCCAGTGCCTCCAATTTGCCACAGTGTTCACTGTACATGCGTGAACTGCAGACCTTCATCGCTCGTGTGCAGAGTGACTACGTGGCTCAATTCAAGATGACCAGCTTCCTTGCAAAGAGGTAACATCACCGCACAAATGAAATGCAAACCGATAATGGTTATGCCTCCCGTCACAGCTCCATTTGTGTTCGGTTTATTTTCGGTTTCGGTTTATTTACAGTGATTATAGTCCTATTTTGGCCTATCGATTACAAAGTTTCATCCGGTCCTCAAATAGAGTTGTCTGGCGTGAAAAATTATTGTGCTAACCACCTTCGCAGTTATCAGGCTTAAAGAAATTTAAAATAAACCTTATGAAGCTTTCAAAACTTAGTTTCCCTGATCTTAATTGAGATTCTTGTTCGTTTTTGTGTTCCACAGCATGTGTGGCGTGGCCAGTCAGGCCCTTGACCTATTCGTCCGCCACGCGGCGCTTGTGCGCCCTTTGGGCGATGGTGGTAAACGGAGACTGGCGGCAGATTGTGCGCAGATGGAGTTCTGCATTGCTCCCATCTGTCCACGGCCGAGCGAACTGGGAAAATCCTACCGGATGCTACGAGCTTTCAGGTTGGTGAGACTGGTTGCACAAAATTGTGGGGCTTAATTGAAGACGTCGTTGAATGAAAGAACCCAAAGCAAACTTCTTTAGAGAGAATAATTAGTAGTTTTGTGATGTTCTTAAAAATATGTAGCCACACTTTCCACGAGTAAGAGATATTAATTATTCCTATTTAAACTTTTTCCTGAAGGCCTCTTCTATTTCAAACGCCTGATCACATTGTTCAATCGTCGGCCGTCGGTGACACGTTGTCCTACAGCTGCGCCCTCCACATTCTGTTTTCGAGAGCGCCAGCTGAATTGAAATCACCTCACCAGGTAATCACGAATCTTTCAAATATTATTGCGAATCCATTAAGAATTATTGATAATAAGTCTGTAATATAAAACAAAAATATACGTTGTGATTAGCAGTATAGGTTTATTTTAAAATGAAAAGGTGGTGTAGTCCATGTTTAAATGTGGTCTCACCGCAGTTCATTCGGTTGAGAGACTACTTGTGTGGTGCGAAGATCCCGGTTCCAATTCCCGGTGCGAGCTCGCTTCCTCGTCTCTCGATATTCCACATTCTTTTATTATTAATGCTGATGCCTTGCCGAAGTGTCAGCGCAGCAATTGCAACTAAAACGCACCATCTTGTTTTGTATATAGACTGCTGGTTGGTCGATCGCACACTACTCCAAGTGGTTGGACACTCATCCGCTGGAAGCCGAACGTTTGGAGCTGATTAAAGGAGCACTGGAGACCTATGTGCACTCGGTCCGTCAGCGTCAAGGCAAGGAGTATGCTGCGATCTACCCCTCCATGCTGCTCTTGCTCAAGACGGCTGGCCAGCATATGTGAATACATAGTGAATTATGATATGAATTAAGATGGCATTCCCAGCGTGTCTGAACTGATCCTGAATATTAGGTATTCTTGGCAGCCTTCAAACGATCAACGCAGTGCGTAGGCAATGGTTCATGTGATGCGATTATAAGCGTGTCATCTTTATCGACCATTCAGGTGAAGGGGAAAGTTTATCGTACCACCTTCATCGGCCGTAAAACCCATGGGGAGCACCAGGTGAAGGTTAATTATATTTGTTAGACAATTTCCACCCAAACAGGAGTTCGAGCGTGGAATCCCGGATCACAATAATGGCCGGATAAAAAATGAATTCCACTCGTTGGGCAGTGAGAATTGAATATTTCACCACGTAGTGGTACCAGCCTTACGGATTTTTGTGCGTGTGACTACCCCCACTCAAGTTAGCATTGAAACGATGGTCGGGGATTCCTCGTCATCAGCTGAAGAGTCCCGTCGGTTTGTCACGGAGGGTGGAGCTAGGTGGCTCGTAGTGGCGACCTAATAACGACGGTGGGCTGATTGATCACCCCAGACATTCTCTAAAGATTCGTCAGACAGCTTGGACAAAATACCAATTGAACAGTGTAACGCTTGTATGGGCTTTGAGCCTAGAAAGTTGGTAAGCCTGCTCAATAAATATATTATTAGCAGTGAAACGTGTTAAAAACGCTTGTGGTAAAATTGTTATGTCATTTTTCAGCTTACGGCTTAGTAAAATCTGCCTCGTTTGCTCTTAGAAATCGTCTGGTGAAAGCTTGGTGTGAAATGGCGCATTTGTAAATTTTGTCGATTGCAAAAATATTCTTGGTTGGTGCCCCTTTGGGAAATGAATGGTGCATTACATACACTGTATATATTTCTCAACATTTACTCTAATTATGCAGTGACCCACTTGACAAATTTCAATTGTGAACAAGTTAAATGTTGAATTTCCTGTCGAAAGTAAAAATAACATTGGGGATGTTAAATGCATGTGCACAGGAAATAAATAACAGTGCCTCGAAATAGGAAGACGGACATCCCCGAACGTACAATGTAGAGTGAAAGAAGGTGATCGTGGTGGGAAATGAGATCTAAATCACGAATACTCCTCATCCTCCGACAAACAATATTGGAGGATGTCAGACGATTCAAACTGAAAGACGACGCAATCGAAAAGAGTATAAACTGGGCTCACTGGATCAGTAGGGCAAAACAACTTTGGCACAGCAAAGCTAATGAAGCACAACACACTTGATTCATGGAAGATGGCACCGCCAAATCTAGATGAGATGCTTGCCAAATTGTTTGGCACGGATGGCAACGACCTCCTTAAAATAGAGGTGTCAGCCCCAGCCCCACCACCAGAAGAACCAACCCAGTCCAACCCCATGTGGGGCGCAGCGCCTCCACCCCAGAGACCAGAAACGACATCTGAGAGTGAAGATAGCAGTGACGAGTCATCTATCCATGCACCAGTCGCTGCCAGACGCCCAGGGTCGCCGAAGGAGGGGCCGGACTGGGCTCCAAACACCATCGGATGGTTACCGAGATGCCACCCCGATGGGGACGACGATCCGACACCCCCTCGACCATTGCCGCCACAGCCATTCCTACAGCACACCGCTGCAAACAGTGTAAAACTGTGCTCACGAACGCGCAACAAATAGTTTGCTTTAATGTTCAGTAGAAGCATGCCACTAGTGACCACATAGAAAAAAAGACAGTCAAAATCAAAAACTGCTGATACAGCACCCCAGGGTACTGCACACCGTCGAACTCCAGAAACAAAGGAGCAGCCACTCCAAACAAGGCCGGTCCACCTCTGCCTCAGGTTGGATCCATGCAGCAGCCACCAGAGGGAAGACTGCAGGGGATCCAGGAATCCACAAAAACAGAGGATCCAAGATCCACGCAGGAACAGGGGACAAATCCCAGAGGGGATCCAGGGATGTCACTGCAGAAAGGGGACAACAGTCCCAGGGGATCCGGGACTCCACCAGAGGAGCATCCCTGACATAGGGGAGGCGAGCAGTCAATTGCACTCCTCAATCCAATTCAACTGGCCACTGGAGAACAGGAGATCAGGAACCATCCAGGACAGCAACAGCAGCAGAAGCAATCAACCACAGACAGCAAACCTCCACAAACAGTCCAAGAACTCAGGAACCTTAGCAAAACAGCAACACCACCTCCTTCTCCAAGCACAAACAGAAAGGAAGTCCAAAATGGAAGAGCAAACTGACTTCCTGCTGCTGGAAGCCAGTTGCATAAAACCACCACTAGAGGGCCAACCCCCTGAGCAGCCAGCAGAAGCAAACAGCAACAGCCACCCAGTTGCCAAAACTGGCCACTAGGTGGCTACTGCTGGCACTGGCTGCCTGTCATCTGTGGTGGCTGGTCATTACTCATTAAACCAGTCCACCACAGAAAACACAGAAAACAGCCTAACCAGGCTGTTACAGAAGTATAAATAGAGTGGGATAAGGGAAAGGAAAGGCAGAGGAGAAAAGGAGACCAGAGACGACGAGACACTTATTGCTGTGTTGATCATGTAAGTGTGCTCACTTGTTTATTTGGAAATAAACCTATGTTGAAACCGCATTTTGTGGTGGATCACTTCTTGGATTTGTGCTTACTGAGTGCAACCTGAGTGCTTACTGAGCTTACTGAGTGTTAAGTGCCCTCAGCACTATACACAGATCCGGATCACCGGGAGCGATTGCAACATTAGCTTGAGACCAAGATAGCGCATTGAATCGACCTGAGGTATTTGATGTCAAAAAAAATACAAAATTTTCAGTTTGCAATTTATTTTACGACTGTAGATCATCATCTCGGTTTTTAATTGGTTCAAAACGAGTCCGTTCAGAGAAAACATTCACATATTTTGTCAAAATCTGATTAGACTTGAGTTCCAATAAGACTATCGATTCACTGTTTAAGTAAACAGTATCATCAGCCAACGCTATTAATTGGTCTGACATATTGAGGTCAAATATTGATTCAATATAGACCAAAAATAATATTGGGCCCATCACTGACCCTGCTGCTGGACGCCACATTCTGACAAGAAAAAGATTCCGATTTTATTACGAATCTTAACCAAAAGGTCCTGTCAAACAAATAATTCCTGAAAAGTGCACATGATCTGACTCACACCTATTACATGAACGTCGGAATGACCCAGCGTCCATAATACTGTTAATTTGAATTTTTGCCCAAATTGGGAGATCTTCTGTTTTATGAGGACAACTAGAATTGATTGTTTAAACATTAATCAGCTATTTCCTTATTTTTATTTGAATTTTGAGGTGTTGCTTTTATTTTTTTCATGCATATTTCTTCCCATGTCATAGATCTTAACGGATCCTGTCCTGAATAAGATCCGCGACAAATATATGGTGGATTGTATAGAGGGCGCAACATCACCAAGAAATGGGTTAAAAATCGTTTGTTACAAAATCTAATCCTATGAATAGTCACTTCTACACCTTTTATTTCGTTGATCCACCACTCTAGCAACAATACTGAGCTTACTGCGGCAACATGACCAGTTCGATGTATACAGTCTGCTCCTGTTTCACGCCATGCGCGTTCCGCATACGACTGCGTCTACCTGGTTGCTAGGCAACGGCCCGCCATTAGAACGCGTTTCGCATACATAGGGAGTACACCAAACAAGGGGTTACTGGAACTCTTTGGAATGGAATTTGTAGGGACCATTACCGGTAGTTAATTTCCATTCGTCAAGGAAAAGGTGACTGCCATTTATATTTGATTCTTTTCGCTAAATTTACACCCCGTTTTTTGGTCAGTCTTGGAGGACTCGAGTTACACCACAACCACTAAGAAATGAACAGAAAAGTCGGTCAGTGCGCGCCATGAACAGGTGTAAAAAAACTGCGGTAAAAAAATTTCTACTCCCACCGCCACCTTCACAAACATTGTGATGACGTAGGTCACCTACATTTTCAACACTATTTTCACCTGGATCTTCGCCTGCACCAGGTAAGTGGTTTTCCAAATATTAACGCACCACCATTTTTGTAGAACGTTTGTGGCGTATTGTTGATTTGGTGTCGGATCGATATATTGATTAGTTGATTGCGCCAAAAAAATTGTTGATAGTTTTTCTGGAGATTGCCCGAGCGGAGAACAAAGACGTGAAGCTATATTTATATTTTGGTTTAACCAAATATGTCTTTGATAATAAAATTTCATGTTGTGGAATCAATTGTTTTTCTGTTCATTTTTCAAGGTTGTTATTCGGTACGGAATTGATTAAACAAGTTCGACTGAATTCGAAATCTCGAAATTTTTTCATGTATCACTTGATTCGTCGCCAATTAAGCGAAAAATAATTATTTCATTTTGTAGATTTACAATAAATATTGGTTAATAAATATTGGGTTTATCCATAAATTGATAGCCCACATTTTTTCAAAATCTTTTTTTGTGTGAATTGTGTGTGAATAAGAAACGTTTTAACACTGTATTTGTAGATTTGTCACGTGCTATTACGTCATAGCAATGGCGCCACAACACGAGATTTAAATAAATTGGAATTCTATACTTTTGTCAATTTAATCTCTTCTAATTGCTAATCTCTTCGACGAAAGTGTATTTTCTTCAATAGTACTTAAGATATTAATTGAATAATAATTAGAAATTCGTGATGGCGCTGGTCGCAACGGAAGCACGTGATTGTCGCACGTGAGAGCGACCACAGCGCCATTTTGGTCAAGTGGAGACGCCATCTTGGAATTCTCCTTTTTAATGGCGCTGCTTAAAACTTCAACGGCTGATATCTCGAGAAATACTCAAAATCAAGATTTGAAATAAGTTGCGTTTGACTTCAAATTTAAGAAACTATCTACAGCACAAATTGTGTTCAATTTCGTTAAGCCGTTCATAAGTAAACGCCCGAACACAATTCAAAGAAAAAAAATTTAAAGAGATATTCACGATTATAATATACATGTAATACATTCCTTAGATCAGTTGAAAATGCGAGGAAAATATTATTTTATTTGTCGATGTTGAAAGTTCTTTTGTTATTAGCGGAAAATTATAACAAATTCTAATGAGAAAGATTTGTTAGGACGCCTGGATGATATTAATTGGAAATGGTGAATTCGGGACAGCACCGAATGAAGAAGACGAACCGAGTGGCGAACTCGCTTTCATAATAATATTTTACTATTATTTAATTAAAACTGGCAATTGCGAAAAATATAGAGTTCAACTCCCGGTCTGCACGAAACTATATTTGTATATAATATATTATTATAAAAGCGAGTTCGCCACTCGGTTCGTCTTCTTCATTCGATCTGTCCCGAATTCACCATTTCAGATATAAGTCTCTGTCAGGAATCGAACCCGTGATCACGCATATCAGTTCGACACGCTAAACACTTTGCCACACGAGACCGCACAATGTGAATTTGGCCACATATTTTATTTAAGATTAGAATAAATAAAATGTATTGGCTCAAATAAAACGCCTTCGGAGGACTACAACTCTAATTTTACATGGAAATTGTTTAGAATGATTTTCAAGGACAAATTAGCAATGTTTATCCAGTATACGAAATTGTCAGCATTAATTAGTAAGCGAAATTGCTCTCAACATTATTATTTCTTAAGAAAAATTGGATACTGAATGCTGGACGCAAACCACTGGAAAGGCAAGAGTTTTTTTTTTAGGTTAACTGATGGGGTTCCCAAAACAAAAATTGGTGTAGAACAACCAAGACAGGCACTACCATCACGAGATTTTCTAAAAGCTGACCACAAATCTAACATATTGTCATATAATAGAACCAATGCAGCCAGTCTTCTCTAATTAAATTGTATAAGTGAGGTAAGGTAGGCAAATTCCATTGGTCAATTGAATCAGTAAGTGCTGATATTGTGTTTGGAACAGTGATGGTTAGAACAAACCATTGTGTCCAATGAGGTATTCCCAGATAAATTCATAGACCACAGAAAAGATTGAGCCGATCAAAATAGAGGTGTTGTTTTTATTGCACATCTTGACTGCTTTACCTCAGTGTGACAGAATATGAAGGAGAGTTTGAGCCAGTTAGTTGCAGCTTAACCATGTCATAGATTTGTCAAAACTCACACCCAAATGTTCAATTTTTCATTTTTCAATTTTTCAAATGTTCATTTTCAATTTATTCTGATTTTTAAAAAATAAACATCATAACTTATGAACTAGAAGTTGTAGACACTTGAGTTAGTGATTTGGAAAGGTGACAAAATTTCCTTCTTACCTGGTCAGAAGTTTAGAACCATTTGATAGACATGGAAACACGGATCCAGGCGCAAGCAGACATTGCAAGATAGACAGCAAAAATGTAATTCCTTCCGAATCTTTCCATTCTTGCCCACCTTGGTGTTGCACACCACGGGCCAGAAATTCTTTGCATTTGGTGGGTGGAATTTGCTCGATGAAATGTTGCTCCACCAGACATGCTGGGCACTCGCTGAGCAACTGGTGGTCAGGCTTGTCAAATTACAGGATCTCACTCCTGAAGTGTGCCAATATCATCAATTTGACAAGTTGCTGGTAGAAATCAAGAAGCATTTTGGTCGGGCCACCCAGCTTCTCATGGTTGATGATGTTGAAGAAGGCCCGGTTGATGAGGTGCTTGAAGATCTTCTTGTAGAAGATTCAGCTCTTCTACTGGATGCTGCCATACTGGTTGGCCTTGTCCATCCCACTCATTGTCTGGTTGTACACCTTAACAACCATGGGCTTGTAATGCACCTTTCCTCAGGACTGCACCTCCTGGAAGGTGCATGGTGTGCAGGAGGTGGACATTCTTCTTGTCCTTCCACTTGATGGCCAGCACCTTGCCCACTGGAAGGCCACTAACTAGTCCACTCTGCTTGAGTTGGGTGACCATTTTGGGTGGCATGTTTGGGTGGTCCTGTTGCTCCGGGTGGTGCCATAGGAGTCAGTCCTCCAGGTCAGGAGCAGGTTGGACAAGTTGGGGGCATGTAGTAATTGTCAGTCATCAGATAGTACCCCTTTTCCAGCAGCAGTTCCAGCAGGGTAAGCACCACATGGGCAGTCTGGCTGGTCCAAGTGCCTTTCCTAGGTTAGATGATTGAGATCCAAACATATCTTGTGCTGGCCTCACACAGCATGTATGACCCGTCATAGCGCAGTTGGTTAAGAGACAGACTGTGGTCTGGCGGTCCCGGATTCGATTCCCGGCGCGGCTCTGGCCGGGGTACTGGTGAAAAGGTGCCTCTCACAAAGTGCCTAAGCACGGAGAGGGGTACATAATCTTTCTGTTGTGTCCGCACTTCAGTGAATTAGAAAAAAAAAATGTACATCATGATGCCGAACTGTGCACATTTCTGTGGCATGAACTGCTTCCAGCCAAGGTTGCCCTTGTGCAGGAGCAGGCTCTCATCTATTGATTTTTCTTGATCAGGATCCTGAACTTCCCCAACATGCCCTTATAGACTGGCCTGAATTGCTGCATATAACTTCACTTGTGAGTTATACTGGCGCAGAACACCTATGTTTAGTCAGCAAATTAAGACATTCATCGAATAGAACGTTCAATGAATAGTGATAGTCAACTTCTATAGACTGGCCAGATCTAGTACAGCTTCCAGCAGAGATGACTCTTTTGCTCCTGATGGATGGTGGTATTGCCCACAAAGCACAGGTGATATGAGATGAGGCTGAACTGGCACTCAGACATGTGGAACCAGAAGAATTTAGGGGTTCTTCACCAGTTCACTGTTTGACCAGTATATCTATATAGTGGGCTTCTGGACGACTCCCTTTTGGATTCCATGGCCACTGCCAAACCCAGAAGTCATCTATCTACATGTCTGTCCAGCACCAGAACCAGGACCTGGGTGTAAGAACACATAAATGAACAAAGTGCCAAAATGTTTAAGCCTGGTTTTAAAACAGACATTTTTTGGTTCATTATTTGGTTCTACAAATACATTAACATATCCCCCCTTTTTTTAATATTCTTTTTGATGTTGTTTTTCTCGGAGACTAAGGTAAAGCTTCTTGTCTTTGGCAGCAAAATTACATTCGATTTTATCATTTTAGACTATATTGTGTGTGAAAACTTCAAAGACATAACTTTTTGCATCAAAAGTTGTTAGAAAATCTGTAACAAATAAATGAGGGAAATGAGCATAAAGGGCAATCATTTTTAAATTGAATGATTTTGTGTAAAATTATGGAGAAGGTTTTTTTGTATGTGCCAATAGTGTACGATTTTTGTAAAATTGCTGGAAAATATAAAGTTAAAGTACACAAAGCAATTTTTTTAATTTCAGATTTCCTTACCTTGCACTTATTCTGTCACTAACCAGCACTTATTCCTGCACTATTTATGCGATCCAGCAGCTGCCATATTACGTACTGTTGACTATTTTATGAGCGCGGCCATTTTTATGGCAAATGCTCCTGCAACTGTTGCCGGAAGCTGGCACCAGATGCCGGTACTACAAATGCGCGCGGCAAATGATGTCTACGGACTCTGCTCTATCCAATCATACCCGCTTTGTTTATCTGTGATTGGTAGATTTTTGTCACGATATTTTTTTAATGTAAATTAAAAATAATATCGTTAATCAAGAATAATCGCAACATGAATAATTGTGATTTTTTTATACATATTGTGCATCATGTAATGATCTTCTCTTTGTTTAAATTGTGTTATGCCAACATTGCGCTAATTCTGTCATATGCGTAGCAATTCCAAAAAAGTTATCGTTATAATCAAAATGGCGAGCCCACAAATAGTGCTTCAGCACCAGGTGGGCTCGCAAAATGCGTATGCAACAAGAATTTAATCGTAAATGTTTATTCTAATTGTACTCATTTATGTTGCATATTAAGAAAAAAAAGTATACTCGGGCTTGCCAGAAGAATGCAGAATAGCAAACCCGAGTATACTCGGGCTTGCCGGTTAAAGGGTTAATTAAGAAAGTTAGCACTAAATTATGTGCTAAAGTTAATTGGATCGAATACAGCCACTTTGTCAATTGCCGTTGGGAAGCAGAATTGATAAAAATATTGTTTGTTACCTAGGATGTGGAACGAACCTCGCTTTTTCTCGAACATCATAAT
This sequence comes from Mycogona germanica, assembly GCA_034698785.1. Taxonomy (NCBI): domain Eukaryota; kingdom Metazoa; phylum Arthropoda; class Diplopoda; order Chordeumatida; family Chordeumatidae; genus Mycogona; species Mycogona germanica. The sequence continues at coordinate 10,824 of JAQGBY010007693.1, forward strand.
TCGGAAAATATGGTAAATGATCCATCGAATTTTTGTTATCTTCTAGCTGACTCGACAATGGGACAATTGGGCTCCGCCCTGGGCGCATCAAGTGCTCGTCAGTTGGAGGCCACACTGGAGAAGATCATCAGTGACGTGGCTGCTGAAAACGAGTTTCAAATGTACAAGCTGGTTAACTACCGCCGAGGCGGTTCCATCATGGAGAGCTGCGCGGCCGCTGGACCAGCTGGACTCCGTGAAGTGGACCGCATTTGCGTCGACGTGCTGGTAAACTATGTTTATGACAAGGGACGTGGTCGGACCATTACGGCTGCCGAGACGCTCGCCTGGAGACGCCGTCTGCGCAAGGAAGTAAGGTTACTCACGAGCAAACTGCTCTTCACCTTTAATCTCAACTATAGACAAATTGCACTTTTTTCCTTCCACAGTCCCAAATTGGTAAATTTCTGCTGTTCATTATTGGTACCCAGTTTGAGTAATCAGTGGAATGTTATCTGACTGCACATATTAATGGCGCCCTATTTGTTGTACCCTTTCTGGGAAACCTCTCTTGGTTGTCCAACATCTGTGTTTACAGATGACCCCAAAATTATCTTGGAAAACCCAAATTCAAAAGATGATTGGTGCGGCAAATGCTAGGCTTAGA
>JAQGBY010007694.1:0-11468 GCA_034698785.1 Mycogona germanica
TATTATTATATTAGGAGAGTTCTGCCAGCTCTTATCGCCTTTTCGGTTTAGCGTCCAGCTATCCATTCAACCCTATCAAGTAATAAATCATTGATTTTATGTTCAGATAATTTCTACTGTATTTGTATCAATAAAAAAATCCTTTTGGTAGTTACGTCTGTGTTTAATCGAAACGGCATTACACAGAATTGAAATTTATCTACATGTTCAGGAGATTGTCACCAGAGGGCAATACAAGCATTGGCTTCACTTGCGAATGCTTTGACCAAAAACAGAATAAGTTTAAAACAAATGCAAAGTGCAAAGCCCGGCCAAACCCTTGTTACGAATGGTGGAATGACAACCTAAGAGATGACAAGAATCGGTCAAATTACAAAGCTAAAAGAAACGAAGATTTGTTCGTGAAATTGTCTGGCTGAGGAGATCAACCCCTTACGAACTGTTGGAATAGGATTCTGTATCGAGGAGCAAAAACGTTCCAAGTGACGTGTGTCTGTAGTTCCGCAGTGGTTTGTTCTACTGTATATCGGAGGTCTCTAATGTGGCTTTCACTTTAGCAATTCGCTCACGTTTTTGGTGAGCACAATGTTTCGCGAGGAGTGCCATGGTGTATAGTTCTCCGGCTACTGCAGATTGTAAAAGAAAATAAATAAATGTAGATATAGAAGATAGATTATATGCATTACGAAAATGTATACAATTTTACGTTGATAATGCAAAAATGATTTATAAGTCATTGCTCAATGCAACCACAAGAGTATATGTGACGTGCGAAAACAGAGACTATAGAGTAAGATGATATTTGAATTTCCACCTAGTTTAAACACACTTTTTAAGTCACTACTTAAAAACTGGTTGTACCTGTATGTGATATTATCAGAGACGATAGACTGGTGGATTCATATTTTTTCCCAGTTGCTCAAATTATTCTATCTTTATGATTTTAAACATTTCCAACTTGTTGAACTTAAATATTATGTGAAATATCATTGGCGGGGATTATTAAAAACTCACAGGAGAAAAACAATGTTTTTTTGTCAAAACAACCATTAGAAACAAATGTTGTTCTTAAGAAACTCGAAAACAATAATCAAGAAACATTCTAATGTGTGAATGGGTCTGTCACGCATAAGTATAGTCAAATACGAGATGCGTCACTTTTGTTAAACGATAGCTGCAAAATAAAAAGTGTGCCTGGACACACCGTGATAGATGTAGCTAAATAAAATAGGAACTAGATAGTGATATTATTAAAATACCCTAGTCGAATAATGTCTGCTAGTAAAAGACACTTTGAATCCATCAGGTAGAGGGAGCAAAAATTAAACACGAGCTTTCGGCTGTTAATCCATTTTCGTGTGACTGGTGAATAAAATAAGATGAAATGAGATAGCTGCTAATTTCAAGCTTTGTCCAAGATGAGAAGTCATAGAAGGGAAACGTCAATGAAGACAAACGTTTGAATTATATAGCGAGTTGTGCCCGGGACAGCGCCGGACGAAGAAAGACGAAAATAGTCGGGGACAAACTCTTAAGGATGAAAACCACTGCAACATACGACAAGCTAAGGATGATAACGATTCCCACTTACAGAGTCCTCCCATATCCTCATCTCCCGAGGAAAATTAAAATGATTTTAAATAAATGTCATTTCTATAATGATCAAGGTAGACAATGAAATGGTAGTGAATGACGTGACCCCGGTGTTATAATTTCGAAAGAATGGTGTTATCGATATTCCGATTGTTAAAATTGAAAAATTGTTAGCCAATTGAAGACGATAACGACGCCATCTAAAGATACAGAGTAATTCGAAAAACGAATTCGCCAAATCGATCTTTTTTTTTTTGCAATTCGCTTCAAGTTTGAAGCGACATCGCCCTTCTTCTGTCACAGACATGAATTTTGTGAACACACTCTAAAACCAGGTTCGTAAAACGATGTCGATCTATGTATGCGTCTCATCTGTCGTTCGCAAGTTCCCACTCCCTCTTTTCTGACGCGCGAACGCTCAATTTTCGACAATTTTGAATGCCTCTCCAAAAAAGATAGTAGGCGCACATTTTCACCGTCTAGTAGAAAGGTGACATTACCGAGTGAAAATAGTTCAACAACGATTAGCCTCCAGGGCGGAAATTCCTAAGTCGGGATTCGCGGTGTCTTTCCTTAGTGACAGGCTCGAGACGACGGGAGTAGAAGATCTAGATTACGAGAAACATCTTTAACAAAAGTTGTCTTGACGTACGTTGTTGAGTCTCTGGGACCTTAGAGGAATATACAGTCGAATTAAAAACCGTTAATAATGCGACCGACCGATGAGTGCGCTGAGCAATCCCAATTATAATGAAATAGCCTAATTGAGTCAAGTCAACAGCATGTCAAAAGGACAACCATACCTTTGTCCTTAACTGGTCGTTTGACCCCCGCAATAGGCTTCATCCGGGGCTGCTTGTGGGTACATATTGTAATTGTAACAATTAAGTGGTGGTCTGACGTTTTGTCAATTGATCTGTAGAGCGCGTCAATTGGACTGCAGCTTCTAGATCGTTTGGTTTGGAGTTCCTATTGGATATTGATTAGCGCACTTTATGAATCTTCTGCCGTGAGTTTGTGTATAGAACGACAAAAGTTGCGAAATTTCAATAATGCTGTGTCTAGCGCATCAGCCTGCTCTCAATCAAGTTGGTATAGTTTCTCACTGTCTCAGTCATCCTCCTCTCTCTCACTCTCTATCGCGCTTATACGACTTCAACTGTCGAGCAAAATGGAAATGTCTTAGCTTCTGCGGTCTCTTAACTGTCTTTTCCCGTCTCCACTCATCACCTATCCGAGAGTGGTGCGGCGCAATTTTTTTTTGTTGGATTTTATTATATTATTTGTAGCAGTGGATGCCAAACTACGGGTGAGATAATTACACTTCTCGTAGCGATGCAACGTAACTTAGTTTGTCCAGTCCCAGAAAACGTTTCCATTCAAGAGTTCAACAATTCAAGAGTTCGGATTTCAACAAGAGTTAAAAGCTGTGACCTCTGAAATTAATTCCAATTTGTGCTTCCATTCCGTATCATAAATCACATTCAACAAGCTCAATTGAAAGACAATTAGCTGGTTGTACCATCAGCACAATTCGGGCTTTATTTCGGAGTGCACTGTTTTAAACTCTTGAAATTGACGGATTTGTGGATTTATTCGCAACATTACAATTAAATTTGTAGCACAATCCTTTGCGAGAACGTCATGTTTGCTTCTGCATATAATTAGTTCCCCTTAGAGACATCCCAGAAAATTAGTTGATTTGTTATGAATTAATAATCGGAGCACTGTTGATGGGGGAAATCGATTGGTTATCTGGCGGAAATAATGTCGCTCGCCTATTTCGTTATTTATTTATGATTATGGGGGAAATATTTTTCCTTTTTTTTTAATTCTTCTGAAACGCGACAAAGATCGAGAACCCCAAGCGTTAAATTGTATTTTTACTTCGCTCACAAATATATTTTATTTTTCAAAATTGTTTCTTGGAATCCGAGATATTGTCTGCGAAATTCAGCTCTTTGCTTTCGTAATTTGAGAGAGCGTACATCATCACATATTAGACTGGGTGAAAATCCCATTATTTTCTTTTATGGTTTTTAACGATTTTCTCTACTATTAGATCGCACGGAAAGCCAAGTTCTAGCGAAAGTCGACACTGAAATGGAAAACTTAGAATACACATTAAATAAAGATGTCGTTGACCTATTTTTATTATGCTTCAGGATGCTGTCGTCGATCGTCAGGAGTTAAACCAAACAGTAAAGAATTGGCAATGAATTTGAGAAAGTGTTTCCTAAAGTTCCAACGACGAGTGCCCATAGGTAATCAATTATGCTTAATAAATGATGACCCCACGATAACGTTATTGACGACGCTTATGAAATTCGTAATAAATCGTTTGCACTTCACAAACTTCGAATGATTTTTAAAATAGGTCATCCGTTTTCGGTCGTCCTTTTTTTCCTAGTCCGGGGTGCAAACGATTACCATTTTCTTGACGAGCTTACATGGACTGCCAACTGAGATGTATAGGTATCCTTAAACGAGGTCATCCGATGGATCCGAGTGCGAGGAGACGCCTTTGTCCCGTCTTCTTCGGCGTTACGAAACCACACATTTCTTGGAAGGCATCCCTCCAAGTGAGGTTCAAATAAAAGCAAAGGTGGCCTCCTGAGACCTTCCGTTTAATTAACCATAGTTGGTTTTATGTCTGCGCTTCGATAACTCACAAACGCAGATATATTTTGATATATTTCGAATTATTTCAGGTCTCTATGTTGCTGCGTTCATGATATATGAATTTCATTAACAAAAATAACAGTACTTCTTTGACCGGCGAGTTAAGATTGTGAGCATATTTTGGACACATGATGTATTGGGGGGGAAAGGTATGTGCAGACATTGTTGCCATCTACCGGAAGTTCTGATGAACTGAGAGGTATGAAGCCTTGAATGTGGTTGTAATCCGTAGTTGGGGATAAAAGGATGAAGTGTGGCTAGTGACGTCTCAAAAGAAAAGACTGTTGGGATCTTTAGGACAACCGAAATCCGAGAGGATGCGCGATAGTCGAAAAAATAAGTTCTATTGAACTATCTATAGTTCTTTACTTATTTTTTTAACTACTTCAGTGATTTCTGACCCTGTTATATAAAAAAGTGACCTATTATGTTGTAGGTGATATCTTATTTTGGCACATGCAGTTTAATGGAATTTGAATTGGCAACTGTGTTGCAACGTCATCGTTAAGTGTGAGGTCTCTGGAGGAGAATCGCTCGAACGATTACGTGTTTGCGTGTGGAAGGGGTGACAGGAAGTGTGTGTGTGTGGGTGAGGGAGGGGAGGTTGATACAAGATGCATTCAGTTCCATCGTCGGGACACACAGTAGCAAGCAGCAAAGCAGCGATAGAAATCCTCGGAGCTTGCGAACAAATCTTTACAAAGCGAGTCTTAAGAGCAGCGGCAGCTTTTCCAGAGACGATTTCTATCTGATCGTCATAATTCCTCGCCCCGATCCGTAAGCTTTCGTCATTTGTAACCGTTGACTACTAGTGCGAGCGGGGCGGGACGTGCACCAGCCACTGTTTCGACAACGCCCCCCACCCCCCACCTTCACCAAAACCTCAAATTGTATGGGTTCGTGCTAAAGAAACCTCAACCAATCTGACCTAGTGCCCCTCCAGAACCACCAAGTTCAACGGAAAATAATGATGAAAACATTGAAAACTAATTTGTAAATTAAAATATAGATCTGTCACAAAATTTAAATATTCAGTCTGGTCTATGAGCAATTCACATACTATTTTACAACTTTTATTATTGCTTGACAACAACTAAGAAATAAAACGCGAATTTTATTACTGGACCGACATATTTCTTCCTAAGCAATAGCAAAAAGTATGCATTTGGTAGTTATTCAAATTTGCCTTGCCTGGGTTTTATACTTTCCTGGAAGTGCACAACAAATTTAAATTATATGCCCGAACATCATTATATTTTATCTATTTAGCGTCCTTATTACTCCTTAAACATTAATAACGAACAGACTTATAATAAAAGTATGAAGGTATGAAAGATTCGAAAGTAAAACGTTCTGTTCTTAAACAACACGAAAGCTTAGATCAAATCAGTAGAGATAAACTCCACAAATAACAATCATTTCAAATATTTACAAATTTTACAGTAAATGCAAATGATTTTCTATGAGCCTGTTTCTTAGAAATGATCTCTTATACAGAATAAGACGTTCGAGCGTATTTCCAAATAATAAAAATACAAAATGGATCGAAAGCGTTCATGTTCAACTTGTTTTCTATTTTATCGTTGAAAATGTGTTTTTGCTTTCTTGGATACCAAAATAATATAAATGGGACGTCTTAGTTGTGTAAAATAAAATGGACGTTGTGCCCGGGACAGCGCCGGACATCTATCTTGGGTAATTGTAAATATAAACTTTCCACTGGTAAAGTTGTTGGATGTGGTATCGTCATCGTTGTTGTATCGTCAGCTCACACGTTTTTCTAGTTTGGTTAATAATAGTTAGCTTTTATTTATTGTAAGAAGAGTAATCGCCAACTCCTGTTCGTCTTTTCTCGTCCGGCGCTGTCCCGGCCACAACTTCTATTTTATTTCTTGGATACGTTCTGCTATTGAAACATTTATATTCTTTTTGGCACCGGGGGCGTATTTCTGCAGTGTTTACGTCGAAGCTGCCGTTGCGGTATCACCAAACTTAATATTTATCTGCTCGTTCGCGTGACTGGAGTCGGGTTTCGGTCTAGACGGTCACTTGTGATTTCAAAATTGCACTGCACGGGCCATCTTGTAAATAAAATACTCGCCACTCGAGCGTTGTGCGGCTGTCGAACCAAATTTTTATTTGTGACCGTCTCTGCTGCGGTGTTGTCAATATTTACGCCAGGAGGTCGCCACTGTCGCTCCACTTTCACAATGACGATTGCACTGTCGAGATCACACAGATCTTATTATCTCTGTATAGAGATCTATTGGGTAGAAGGAATTAGCTATTTTCTGGAAGAAACTGTCGTGAAACAAACAACGCGACACCAACTGAGCGCAACTTTGTTAATTCCTTTACTGGATGGACATTGTCCTTTGCAATCGGGTCAAGACGGCGGGTTATACCCTAGTTACACTGGTCAAGCATACTTAATACAAGCATGCTTAGCAAGGTGCGTTTGGACATTGAACAGAATCGGCATGTGCCACTCGTCCGTGCTTCGACATTAAATTGCAAGGAACTTTCGAATGACAATTCGCTCATCACAATTGGGCTCAAGATTTTCAATTTGCGTTCATTTTGTAATATGATTCGAGCACGTCATTTATACGATCTCAAAGGACAATTTGCCCCAATCTCAAGCAACTTGATGCATGCTTATAGTGTAACTAGGGTATTGTAAAAGACTAAAGTTTTATACAAGATGGTATTAATGTCTCGACTACATATTTCACTTTCCACGATTCCCTGGTCTTGAAGCAGTGCAAGGGTCGCTCAGGTTACCTTGCACAGACAGAAACGTTTTAATGTTTTTAATTTTAAACGTGCTGCATTACACAGAGGATGTATTCTTTCTTTCGTCATTCTATCTTTTGCCTAGCTCTTTGGTGTGGTCCGATCAACGTGGGAGTTCACGCCGCCCGCTATCGGGTTGTGGGAGTTAGGGGGCTCCGGGGTTCACACCGGTCTCGTTGTTTGTGTCGGCAGCTTTACTTCGCTTCAGGTTCGATACGATAGATCTACCCACCCCCTCCTCCTCCATCACCACCACCACCGCCACCATCACCACCAACTCGGCAACATGTGCGTTTTTTCTCAGCCCTGCATTAGGTTGCGAGTGTCGTAATTACCCCTTAATGAATCGGTACTGCGACGCTTCAGACCTGGTATTAGTTGTCTCGACAGTGTGATGATAATATAGGAATCCATTGGTAACCTTGGGGAGTGATTCGGGGGAACCATTTCAATTCCGTAAGCAAATTGCTAATGGATAGTTGTTCTTTGTTCGCAAGTGTTTCGGGCGTCATCTCCAACTTACTCATTTCAATTTTAATTTACGTGTGTTTGTATTCACGTTTTTACGAAGTTCATTTTTATCCTCGACAACTACGTATATGTACAGAATGTGCGGTCTTGATGGATTGATTGTTCCTCCGAACAAGATCTTGCTCATGGGGTTTCCGGCTATGACAGATGTTCGTCTCAAGTATTGATAATGTTGATGGAAAACCTTTAATGACTATTTGGTCAATGGTATAATGGTCATTGATGACTATCTTAATGCTTTTTAAGGAAGTCGCCAACATTTCTGCCATAAAAACACCCCAGGGGTGACCAGGTAATTTTGCCTAACCTGTGGCTACCTAGGTAGGAATCTTTAACGTATATATTATATCATAGCAGTACTGATCTAATGGTCTTACTTCCATTCCGAAGGAAGGTGCACGTAAAGATTTCAGACAAACTGCCTCTGAAAAAGAACAACCAAAGGCTCTTTAATCTCTGCTGCCCCGATCACTCGCAATTTGGAGAGTAGCTGTGTAATATGTCATTGCCATATCACACGGGGCAGCAAAAGGTTTTACCAATATTGGCTTGTGATGCCGGTGCTTGCGTGTGCTGAATGCAGCACTGACTGAAAATCAATCAAGAGAGATAGGCAAACTCTGAATAAAGGAGATCGAATAGTGTTACGAATGTTTGATTTGTTATACAGAGTGCATTCTATTTTTATTACTGAGACGCGCAGTCGCAGTTGCTAAGTAGACAGATTTAGATTTGCATAAATAAAATTTTCTTGATTCGCCCATGCATGTTATTTTCGAATTTTTGCCTTAGTTGGCAACCACTCAAAAAGATTAACGCACATAACTGTAGGGAATAGGCACTCAACCGAGAATATCTTGTCAAGTCACCAGACTATTGCGTCTGTTATGATTGACGTGCATTTTTGGACGCGCGGCTATTTTTGATGTATTAAGTTCAAGAATGTGTCAAGGATCTATTTTTTCTGAAAAATTCATTTGGAAGCGCACGAAAGGACAAGCGACGTTCCACGTACCTGTATCTTTATGAAAAGTATGTCGTCGTCCTGTTTCTGTACTATCTTCGTCAATCCCAATCCCATTTAAAGAAGCCTCTGCCACATTAATACTACGTTGCAGGCCTAGTGGTCGTTCCTCTCCCTCCCCCACCCCACTCCATCCCACGTCCTCTTTTGAGACTTTTCATTCAGGCAACGTTTGTCTGGTTGAGAAATATATATATATAAAAAATATATACCTAAAATTTGAAGATTTCTCTTTCCGTGGTGGAGCTATTGTCCCCGCAGTCTGTGAGGTCTTTCTTGGAAGAATTAAGGGGGTTTGGATTGAAAGTAAGGGCGTATTTTTTATTAATGTTTTTACGGCGATATGCGGAGAGAGAGGGTCTGTTCTCGTCGAAGGAGAAAAAGGGGGTGAAAAGAGGAATCTGTGGGCAAAACTATCGCCGGTTTGTGTTCACGGGTTATTTGGTTGACTGATTGTTGCCAAGATGCGATATGGGTATTGTGTTATTCCGTCGTGAGCTGATGTGTGTTCCTACGTGTGAGGATAAATATTCCATTAGGAACTGTTTATTGGAATTTATTTGCGGCACTACGCAAAGGGTTATTCTTCTGAGATGCCGTTTTGAACTGTGGATAAGTGGAAAGTGCTTACAGTGGTGGTATTTGACGATGTATTGTTAAAATCGATGTCGGTCAATAGTTGAACGTTTTAAGAGATCTAAATAAAAATGCAGACTGTGAGTCATAATAAAGAGCACCCATATTAAAAATGATCATAACTTTGTGTAAAATGTTTCGATTTAAATGAAATATTGCAGTGTTCTACTTTAATTAGTATATGTTCAAACATAGGTGGCGCTGCTTATCAGCTTAATTTAATTTCCCGTAAGTGGCGCGCTACTTTGCAGACCGATGCCAACAAGAAAACCAGACCGGAACAATTCCAACAGCTTATAAGAAAATATCGTGCACATCTTGTTGACTTGATCTGGTTCACAGATGAGAAGTTGGTCTCTGTACCATTAAAAAACCAAAACAATCGTCTTTATAGAAGGAAAGGAACACTTAATATAGATGTTGCTGCTGAAAAACTCCTTCGCGAACGCCCAACATTTAGCAAATCAGTGATGGTGTCTGTTGGTGTTTCTGCACTCGGTCGAACTGGAATAAAACCAGGTTGAGCCCGAAGTTAAGACGATAGGGACGAACTTTTGACCAAAAAACTTATTCCGGACATGCGACAAATCTCGGATGCAATGAAATATTTTATTCAGAGAATATTATTACAGTGCACAACATATTGAGGCGATAGTTGCTGCTTCCAGATAATATTTGTGAATATCATATTTTGAGGGAATCTTGAAGCTTCAACATATACTTTTGTTCTGATGTGATGCTTGATGCATTTTTCATACATCTTTAGATGTCGGATTACATTTTTTATTAATTTGTAATGACAATTTTAAAGCAAGCGCATATCCGAAATATATCAGAACTGCACTTTGCTAAATATTGTAGTGGTATGGAAAATTCCTGGAGCCATAAATTTATTTAGATTAAGCAAAATTTCAATGATTTTGTCGGTGAATGAAGTAAAATTTAGAATTAATCAAAAAATAAACAGTTAATTTATTTTAAAAATATTATATTAAAATTCGAATTCTTATTGTTATTTGAAGACTTCTTGTTTATAAAATCGAATTATAAGAAAGTGACTATAAACTCTTAACATTTGACGTTTAGCTACTTAACGAATAATATATTAACAAATTTAATGTCAAAAGGCTGCACATTTTAGCTTAAGGCATATTATGTTGTAATTTAAATTTTCGAAATTGTTGTTGAAATTGAAATTGTCGAACATGTCGAGGGCTACGCTAGATGGTCCTTGGTGGTCTTTACGAGTCCGAATAGTCAAAGTCGGTGAGCGGTTGGGGTAGAATCAGAATCAAAAGGAAGATTCTTGAAAGGTCTGAAAAAGCGAGCGTGGAGCGAGAAAAAAGCCAGTAAAAATAAAATATAAAAAAGGTGAAATTGTGAAGGCACAAAGAAAGAGTAGAGAAAACGCCGACATGAATGGCGCGCGGACACTCGCTCGCAACCTTCAGGTCTAGAATTCTATTCAAGATTAGGCGGTCCCTTTTCAGATTCTGAAATCTGGGGTTTTTCCTTAAGAAAAATAGATGACGCTACGAGCCGGGCGCCACCGCAGTCTCATCTCTTCTTCCACCAGCCCTTGCCGTTTGGCGCTCTCGGGAAGCGGTATCTAGTTTTACTTTTTAAATCTTGTTTCCTTCTGGTTCAATTTTTTTTCCAGCTTCTTTCTTCTTCCTCACTGGGTCCCGAGTTAAGTTCCAAAATCTGTGGTTACGATCTAGACGTTCGTGGCGCAACTTTTTGATCTCTGAACTGATTCATGAGCGGTTTGCCATTTTTCCTGACATTTTTTAAAGAGATGACAAGTGAAAAGGAATTTTTTTATATGTTGTTGTCAGAATTCATTTTTTCTCTTCATTTCCATGAAGTTTCTGATCCGAGGTTTCTCGCTCAAACTTGGTATATCATGACCAATATTTCAATTTTGCAAATTCGTGGTTTAATAATTTTTCCAGATTAAACGAAATACTCTGTACGAGTATTTGTATTGGATACCGAGCATCCGAAATTCGAAAATGCCGCTGCCTTTTAAATATATTTGCTGCCCCGTGTGAGGCAACCACACAAGAGACCAGGGCCTTCCAATTTGCATGTGTTCCGGGGCAGCACTGAAATTTTTTTTTTTTTTTTTTTTTTTTTTTGTAATTCACTGAAGTGACGGGTCACAACAGGAAGATTCTGTACCCCTCTCAGTGCTTAGGCACTT
>JAQGBY010007695.1:0-11468 GCA_034698785.1 Mycogona germanica
TTTATATTAGCAGTTATTGAAATGAAAAATTCTTTCTTCGCAGAAAATTGTTCGTGTGGTTGCAGTTTCAGTAAATGAGATGCGGTTCCATTTTTTCCTCTTCACATTTCTAGGTTTTGGCTGCTACCCTCAGCAATTTACTCCCTAATGGACCTGTTGAGAATATTGAAATGGAGCGGGAGGTGAACAATATATTTTCGTTGGCAGTTTTCTCTTTGCATAGAAAGCTCAGTTTGATTTGACAGTTTTAATTTTGTTATTGGTGAATTTCACTGTAAAGGAGCGATTTTATCCATGAAACGAGTAATTCTTGATATTTGTTCTTCATACAGCTGCAGCAACTTATTATTTCATTGATGTTCTGTCTGGGTGAGTGGTGTATGCACATGCCACCATCACTGCTGAGTGTACAGGATCCGCAGAATGATTCCCTACTTTTGGTTGTTTTAAAGGTAAGCAAACAGGTTATCAGGGTAAATCTGATCATGAAATCTTATCTTGCCTACCAGTGCCTACCATGACCAGTGCGCTCGTATGGTCTGTACATCGCATACTCTGCATTGGACCACCATTAGGGTCGCATTGTTCGCCACGTCTTTTATGCATATGTAGGTGCTGACACTCTAGATTGATCTACAATGTGTTCAAAACCTTAAAATTCAGGCTAAAAGGTTGCATATGAGTTTACTGGCTTTGAATGGTGAAATTATATGTAATAAGATTGCCGTCCGAAATATTTAGAACACTTAATTGTTTGTTAGTTATTGTAAGGTTGGAGGATGTGAATTTTGGTCTCGCTATTATATTACTAGATGTACAGTGTTAATGACGTTTCCGTGAATCATTTTCTTGTCAGGTTCTCGACGCTGCTGTTTCCGGTAATAGTAGCTCGGTGTTTCACACGTCGTCGCTCCACGCCGATCTCAATTTCCAAGACTTTGATTTGAACGTTCAGCTCAACAATCTGCAGAACAATGCTCCCTGCTCGCCACGGCACCTCTCGTCCTCTAGCCCCGAGCAGAGTTCCGTGAACTTTGGCATGATCGCGGATAACCAGGGATCTTTTAATTTGATCGAGAATGCTGCCAGAACGGTTAGTTGGCGTTCGGGACGCTTTCAACTGGTTCAATGTCGTGTTTTAATTTCTGAAAAATCGAATGAATTCGTGGTTTTGCTCAAGCGCTAGCGGTCTATCTATTTTTTTTCGAGTTAAATCCCTACCGTGCAGTATAATAAACACTGCCCAAAAAGTTATCGACAATTTCATTTTGTTTAGATGGTAGGCGTAATTCATTCTCAAATATGCTGGACTCCTTACAATCACAAAGTGATGTAAAGTTATTTTGGTCTGTCAGGTAATGAGCCACCTTGTCAATCACCTTGGTCACTTTCCTATGGGCATTGGGGCTTCTCGGCTGACCAGCATGGTGAACGAGTGCGACGACATCCCTGGTCTGAACATCGATGATTTGTCGTCGGACGTTTTTAATGCGCCCAATGTCCAGGTAATGCCAACAAATGCAATACAAATTAGTATGTAAGAGTTTTAAGTTAATAACTTCTAATATTTATGAACCTAATTACTTGTTTGTTTTGGCAACAATTTATTTCAGTTCTTTGTTTTGAATAACAAGACCCTGATTTCGTTTGTTGAACTTCCAACTTTGGTGAGAGCTACTACGGTTTTTTTTATTATTATGGGAAATTGTAGAATTTGTCACAATATACAACTGTTGAAATCACTGGGCAGGGTGCAGCAAAAACTGTAGAAATTAGCAGAAAGTTAGGCAGGCCAAAAGGAAATTGAACTTAGTCCGACTGTTTATTCACTTAGTAGTTAAGTTAAATTGATGAACAGCATGAATGATGTGCCCCTCACATAGTGCCTTAGCACCAAGAGGGGTATAAAAACTCCTGTTGTGATAAACACTACAGTGAATAAAAAAGACATGCACCGTTACGAGGCAGAAGACACGAGTGACAATAGATTGGCGCCGATATTTATATGCAGTGGCGTTAGAATCAGGTGATTGCTCTAATTTTCGAGGCCCACTTGATTACCCGTTGCCGCTCCACTAGTAACATTTTGTTTTAACCTGATTCATATATCATCGAGTTAATTATTGATTGCAATTTTTCAAGGATGTCCCTGGTGGTGGGGTCACCGCAGGATTGATCACGGCCAAATCTCAAGTGCGAGTAATCGTGCGAGACATGAGCGGAAAGTTTTCGTGGGATTCGTCAATTCTCTATGGATCTCCGGCCTCTCTGAATGAAGCCACGCAGAATGGTTGGTTAACCTGCAATTCGTTGTGCTGCTCGAATTTCCATTTCCGTCTTGTTGTCTAGACTTTGGCATACCAAACTCGAAATCGATCTGGATCTGTTCGATCAAGATGAAACATTTAGTATCTCTAAAAGCATTGTTTTGTAAAATCAATGGAAGTGTTTTTGCTGAGGCAATTTTACGTATTCTTTTGGCAAGACAAGTTTTGCTGCAAGTGAAACCATTTCAGAAATATGTCAATTTAATGGCTTGTAATTTAAATATCCATAATTTAGAATGCATGAATCCGACTATCGTAATACATTTTTATGGGATTTGGTTTCATTTTGAGTTTTCATTTTGTTTTTCGCAGAAACATGGGCCAACGACCTTTCTCAGACCAATAGAAATGTGTATCAAGCGCAGGACGACTTCATGAGCGTGATCAGCGATCCCAACACCGTTCCCCGCCTTTTCTCCATGAGGCATCGGCCATCCCACGTTCTGCCGTTGTTCGAAGATTCGGCCGAAGACATGGACAATTTGGACGACGTAGGTTTTATATTTGTGCCCCTCACATAGTGCCTAAGCACCAAGAGGGGTACAGAAACATTTTTTTTCATTGAAAAGGGTTGAATATTTGTGATGCACACCAAATGATGAAATTATGGTTCGCCGGGGATTCTGCATCTTAATACGTGGTTCGACACTATTTTATTACGGTCACCAGTTCATTTCCCAGCGCAGGGTCTCGTTTATTCGATCCCGTGGGAATAGCGCCATGTGTTTCCAAATAGTACCGAGGCAATGTGGTGGATGCTTTCCAAATGTGAGGCGAATTAATCGCTCACTTGATTTTTAAAATATTGGGTTCAATTTGAAAGGTTTAATCAAAACGGTTTATTGGGACTCCAATGATTTTGGGCGATCACCTGTTTTTTAATCTGGAATGTTGCACGATAGGTTATTATCAATATTGTTTCCTTTACAGCTGCTGCAGTACATAGGCTACAGTAGCCCCGAATGCCTCTACCATTCTGGACAGCCGCTCAACATTCCACGGGAACGTCCCACCAAGTTGTGTCCGATAGTCCAGGAGGACGTCATGACCACTGTACTTAATCAACGGAGCTACGAGTTGGAGCATGTCCGGCAACACAAGAACGACGCGTGGTAGGTCACTTTGTTTCCATTTTATTTGAACGTGTAACCCACCCATGTTCGGAGATTGTCGGAAAAGTAGCCCAATAATTGAGTGCTTGATTTGATGTTTTATTTTTTTTAATTCACTGAAGTGACGGATCACAACAGGAAGATTCTGTACCCCGCTCAGTGCTTAGGCACTATGTGAGAGGCACATTATGTCACTCAAAAATGTTGTTATTCCAAAAGCAATTGTTTTATGACAAACTCTCGAGTCTTTGTTAGACTAGCGTTTAAATGTTCTTTGCCCAAGTTACTAATTTGTGCCAGTTTAGGTGAATATTTTCATAATATTGTTGGTAAATATTGGCTGGTTTTGTTTATTTTCGAATCGTAAACGAGAATATCTGTGTCAGTTCTGATATGTTCATTTTTGATTCTGTTGATCCCTTGGATTTCTTTTGTCCTATCCCATATTTTCATATTTGTATTCTTTTGATTCGACAGCATTATGGGACGGCCTATTCAGCCAAACATTCCATGTGAACCAGAATCGCCATTCCAACATTGTCGCCTTCTTATTAATCAGATGGGACTAATGTCATGGGAGAAGAGGTAATTGTTTTGCATCTATTTAATGGGCAACATTGTTCCATATATACATACAAAATATGTTTTTAGAAGGGGGCCCTCTTCCTCGTAATCTCCGTGCCACTTCCTTCCATCTACTGTGCGGCGCACGATGCAATACCCCAACGTTTTCGTCTCCCGTTGGGAATGACGGTCATTGCAGTTCGGAGGTTAGATAAATAAATTTAATAACTTCGTTTCAAACCATTTATGTCATCTAGGGTTAACTTCGATCTTTTGAAGAAAAATGAGAAACTTCTCCGCGAACTTCGCAACCTCGATAATCAAAAATGCAGGGAGACGCACAAAATTGCAGTCATCTTTGTGGCCGAGGGCCAGGAGGACAAAAATTCTGTACTTATGAATACCGGAGGTGGTCAGTCATACGAGGAATTTGTTGCAGGGCTGGCCTGGGAGGTAACTATTATTTATATGCAGTGTAAATTTTTTGTTTACAATTTATTAAGTAAATTATCAAGATTTAATAGATATTTGTACATTTCTTGAAGTTATATTTTAAATCCTCTTCGTTTTGTGTTCATTTATGTTTGTTGGTTGTGTGGTCTCCAGGTGGAGCTGCAGACCCACACTGGCTTCATGGGAGGCCTGCAGGCGAACGGCAGCACGGGAGACACGGCGCCGTATTACGCGACGTCGTTCATGGAAGTGATATTCCATGTCGCCACGCGAATGCCGTCGAATAGCGACGAATCAAAATTCCAGAAGGTAACAAGTTGTACTGCTACAACAAGTTGGGTGTGAATTATTGTTTTTCGGCAATGCCCATGTGTTCTTGTTGTTGCAGTTAAGGCATCTGGGTAACGATGAGGTGCACATCGTATGGTCCGAGCACAACCGCGACTATCGGCGAGGAATCATCACGACCGAGTTTGCTGACGTGCTCATCGTCATCTACCCGCTGCCCAACAAGATGTACCGGATACACATATCAAGGAAACCATCTGTAAGTCAACTGACTATAGATGTTAATATATTTTATATTTTTCAGTGGCAGGTCCTTTTGTGTACGTCACATTTTCCGAATCTGAATTTTCACGGATTATAAAAGACTAAGTTTGTGTCATCGGTTTTCTTTCGTAACTGTTTGATTATCTTGCTATCTAGTATTTTTTGCTTGCTAGCTGTTGTACTTGTCATATGACCACGTCCACATCGGTGACTGACTGCGCATATTCTCGTACTATGCGCCAGACTTATCGTGTATCCGGAGGGTTGGTCACAAAGTATAACGACGTGATCGTGTTTGACTATATTGTTTGTTCTAGGTCCCCTTCTTCGGGCCGCTGTTCGACGGAGCTATCGTGGACCATCGGGCACTGCCTGGGTTGGTGCGAGCGACTGCTATAAATGCCAGCCGAGCCACTCGTTCCACCATGCCCATCTATCAGCATTTGTATCCTTGTTCGCCGAGTGCTTCATGCAGGCAACCATAGACACATTTTGGATATAAAATTGCACGGAACTCAGATGATTCATTTACGTGGCATAGTCGACATACATTTTAGGACTTCGTTCTTCCTAATGGATGAAAATCTCCGTACCTGATGAAACGCTGTATTGCGCAACTAGCGATGCACAAATCGATCGCATGTTTATTGCTCGCTAATTCAAGTGTACGGCCAAGTCTCCATTAATAATCCCAATTTATTCACGTCTGTGTATTATTAAAATTGTACTCTTATGTATTCTACATGTATAATTTATGAAGTTTTATGTTGTGCTCATTCAACAATAATCGTTATTTATCTTCGCCTGGGACTATTACGTCTTTTTAGAAGTCACATTTTCGATCGCTTGAATCCTTAAATCACGTGGCAGCTATAAAGAACGAGTGAAGGCGTTGGAGACTATCATCAAGAACCACAAGGACCTGTCCACCTTTGAAGATTTCACATCTAGTGTCGTTATGCCGGTTCAACCGAAACAGTTTAACACCGGATCTCCCAACATCACAGGTTTGTGCTTTGCCAAAGGATTTTATATGAGTAATTATTACCTTACTTGTTTATCGTTTATCAATTGCAGTTTGAACGATTGTGTTTTCGCAGTCAGGTTGCACTATTTCTAGAAGGTAGATAATCAAAATTTTCTTTGAGAGGCAGATTATTAAATTTGTCTTGCTACTGGATTAAAAATTATCAGTTGACTAAATTGTCAGGTATGCACTTTCCCTAGTAAGGTTGTGTTGACAGCTGCACAAGTTTAATTAGTTTTTTATATGTTCAAAACTTTCGAAAATAATTTAATGAGCCTGTTAAGCTGGGGCCAAGTTGTGCACTGCAATTGTTAAGTAACCGGGTGTTTCTGTCTGCACATTTTTAGGTTCGGGGCTCAAGGCAGACTCAGCCAGCGTGTTGGCGCTGTCCAATTTGGCTGCCGCGCTTCTGGACTCACATTCCCGTGGCGGGGCCCTCTATCGAAGCCGACCCAGCAGTCTGTCGTCTTGCTCAGAACAGTCCACGCCCGCTACCGTTCACGAAGTCCATTTTAGAGGTAAGCAACTTTGAATCGAGGAAACGTAAGATCGGGACGTTCAAGATCCATTTCTTAGGCAGCCTAGGTTAGGCAAAATTACCAGATCGCCCCTGGGGGAGTTATAAGATGAGCAATCTCCGGTGAACCGTTTTAACAAACGTTTAAAAGAAGACTACATTTATATCTTTATAGTTCTATCGTTACACAAAAGATTTTACGGCGATGCTTGTAATTTTTTTTGGGCGGATTATATCTATATCTCTTTATTTTGTTTTTCAGTTAGCGAAAGTTTTGATGCAGGAGATAACGAAGATTTGAAAGACGGCAGCAAGCCTACTTCACCGAAGACGTCCAAACGACTTTCGTTCAAGAGCAACAATGCTCGCAAGTCTCAGTCTGGCAAGATTGTGTCAACGCCTCCCGAAAGTCCGCCGTCAAAAGGCAAGAAGTGAGTGAGTGAGGTAAAAGGGATGAGGAAGTGTTATATTAGGAGGGAAAAAATGATATTTTGAATGATCATTGTAAACTATTCCAGCAATTCGATCATTGTGTACCTAATAGAAAAAAGAAAGGAATTACAAATATATCAATTATTTTAACAAATCGCTATTTTCTTTACTAGTCTATGGTAAATTTTATTTGCTTGTACTTAAGGAATCATTATACAGTTGAGGTTAAAGAGTCTCTCTTATTGTTATTAGCGTTCTTTGGTGGGTACAAAATATACTTAGGATGGTTATGATGGTGGAATTTTCTAATGTTGAGCATTCTAGCAGGTTTTTTTTTTTTACCATTTTCTGGCGCGCGACTATATCCGGGGTACCTCTCGGCTGCATCTTTATTTTTTCTTTTCATTTTTGCCAAGTGTTGGTTGATATCTCATGAGCAATTCAATCGCTAGCCTTCTTTCTGGTTGGTTTCTATATACGTTTGCAATAATCATTGTTCTAGTGCACGGTCAATCCATTCGAACCTCCTTTTACCAATATTTATGTAGCACGTGTATTTTATTTAATACGACTGATAAACAACTCCCATTTGTTATTTAGAAAAGTATGACCAAAGTTCCCATAATTTATAATTTATTTCTTTTATAGTACGAGTAAGATAATTGCATTGTATACACAAACTTTGTACTTAATGCATGTACTTCATTTAATGTTTGTGCTGATTGATTTACTGTTATCACATCAAACATTAAGCCACTTTCAAAAGTAGGATCTATTTGAAATAAACTTATTTTTAAACAATAATTGACTTTTCGCGTTTATTTACTGTTTGTCACCTTCGAAACTATAGTCATTGAAAGCTAACTGACCAAAGCTGTTCTATGACTCGCCAGGCATTCGAAGAAGGTAGTGCCTACAACTCTTCTACAACAACAAATCTACAACTCTTGTATGTTATTTCATATGGTATTATTTTGTATGTTGGTTATCCAGAAATGTCAGATGTGTCCTGGGACCATTCTGTTCCTTTTGTACATTTATAGGATGTTTGTAGTTGAAATATACATTCGTATTTCAATTTTTTCTTCTGTTACATTTTTGACATCCTATAATGCACCAAATACCATATCAGGCAATTTTTTTAATCAATTTTTAATTGAATACTTTGTAACATTGAGCATGTTATATTGAACCAAATAACACATTACGTTTCTTAATTTGTAACGATCCTGACTTTGACGTATCTTGTCAATGTCGTTTAATTGATGAAGCTTCCTATCCGTGACGTTCGGTATCAGACGTATCTGTTGCCGTCGCTTTTTAATTTTGACGTTGTCTTTCGGTGACGCTTCTCGTTGGTGACTTTGCTCGCATGTGATTGGAAGCGGAAACGACATCTGGCGGCGAAATTATCGAACAATCTTTTAGCGCGTAACTTCAGAGCTTGGTGTAAAATCGGTTCTATTATTTCCGTTCTATTTCTGATCTAATTTAATTCGCGTGAAATTCATAGACACGCGTTTTTTAAGTGTTAATCAGGTAGCATCTAGACGTTTATTTCGATTCACTTTTGTCCTAAATATGTCTACCGCCAGAGACAATCGCCGCAAGCTACAAGTTCTGCAGACCAACGATTTGGCCAACCAGAGTCGATTGGTGGGAAACGACGGATTCGTGAGGATTAATCGGGTATCAATCTTGTAAAACTGTTCATGTAACTCTTTATTTAATGTCCAGGCGCCATTCAGTCATCCATTCATAATTGATTATTCTTTTAATCATGCACCAATAAAGTAGGCCTTGAAATTTACCTGAAACTGGTGGTAATGTATTGGACGAGCGACGCATGGGCAGTCATCTTTCTTTGTAACTCTTTGTATAGGTCTTAGTTGCCAGGACGTTAAAATCGTTAATATCTCCAACTGCAGACTTAGTGCAGCCTAGAGCATCTTAAATAACCGAATATCTTTCAGCAATAAAGTAGGCCTTGAAATTGACCTGAAACTGGTGGTAATGTATTGGACGAGCGACGCATGGGCAGTCATCTTTCTTTGTAACTCTTTATATAGGTCTTAGTTGCCAGGACGTTAATATCTCCAACAGCAGACTTATTGCAGCCTAGAGCATCTTAAATAAACGAATTGCCTAATCTTTCAGCCAGTGTGTCCAAAATGTATTTTTAAAAAAATACGCACTAACCAAAACGACTAAGGAGTGATTTTAGAGCCGTACAAAAAATTAAGTCTCATGTTTGGATTTTTAGAAAAAAAGCAAGACGGACGGCAGGACAGACAACTCTTGCTCTCTGAGCAAGGAAAATTTCACGGCCTGCGGCGAGCCAGACACACCGAGCTCCACCAAATCTGAATCTACATGCGATCATTCACTGATCGGCGACCTGGATGCGAAGCCGGCCCCCACAAATACCACCACCAGTAGTAGTGACGGTGTGGTCCAAGTCAATGGCTGTCAGTCACAGAGTAGTGCCCCGATCGACACGTCTGCCGACGAAATCATAAACTGGATGACTGCCGGTAATAAATGTTCACGTCAAACCTTTCTAATTTGTTATACAGGGAACTGGTGAAATATTTTGGTTGGGCTTTTTTTTAACCGTGATGGAATGTTGCCTGACAAGTTGCAAAGTTGTTTTCAACCTTTTCAAATTCACTAGTTATTCAAATTGCACCGGGACAGTCTTTGAACGGAACTTCAGACATCTAGTTCTCAAATAATAGATTATATCTTATTAATTTACAAAATTAAAAAGACGTCGGTTAAACAATTGAGAAAATCGTTTTTAAATAAATTACTTTGCGACTTGTGCCGCAGTGTGATCTAAACTTCTTTCGTCTAACCACTTTTGTAATTACAAAAAGTTCTTGAGATTGAAGGACGCAATCAATGGTTGGCAGCAAATTCCATACGTAAAAAGTATACTTTTAATTTAAGAAGTTTCAAATGTTACAAGTTTCTATTAAAAATTACATTAAAACAGTCGACGTAGTATGATTATTAAGACTAGGGACAGTATTATGACAGGCATTTAATTTTTCGAATTTCGGCACAGTCCTCCACTATGATAGATTAAGTTACAACAACCACCTAATAATACTGTCTGTCATAATAATCATACAACGTCGTCTGTTTCAATGTAAATTTAAATAGAAACTTGTAACATTTGAAATTTCTTTAATTAAAAGTGTACTTTTATTATTTATGGAATTTGTTGCCGACTTCGCGTCCTTCAATCTCAAGAACTTTTGTAGTCGCTATTATTGGCTCATATTGAATTGTTTCGCACTCGTTTTGTGTTCTTTCCGATTCAGCTGAGCCACCCAACGGATATTGGAAAGAATTGGCCGAGCAAAGAGGAATTGCTTTGGCTGATGCCCTGACCGAAAACGAAGAGGTAATTTAGCCGCACAACAGTATTAAAATTGTGAAACATGATGGTGTCACCTAGCAATCCGTTCAGTATTTGCTTTTAAGATTAGCCTGTTCTATATTTTGAAAAACAGCAATTGCTTTTATTCCTAAATGTTCTAATTAAACTAGAAAGACGCAGATGATTCCAGCTGATACTTGATATTTATCTCGATTAATATCTAATCTAGGTCTGGGAGCGCCTTGAGATTGCCGAAAAGGAAATAGAAACGCTGAAGGCTGAAAAAGAGTTGCTCAAAGAAGCCGCAGATGAGGCTCAAATTTTGGCCAAATTGCTGCAGGTTACTTAATTTTCTCTAAAGTGCTTTTGCTTCAGTCCCTAAAATAATAATAATTGAATACAATGGCCTAATATTAACTTTTTCTATTCACCAGGAGTTGATTGACGATAGCCAAAATGAAGAACAGCAATGAATAAGATTTCCAGTATTCTGTGTTATCTGTTCCTGACAAATAAATACTTAAGACACCTTTGCGTCCTATTTGTACCTATCTTCGAAACTGATTATATGGTAATATTTGAAAATACAGATTTACAATTTCAGTCTCCTTGCCAGTGTGATAATTACAATTTAGGTTGTGATTGAAATAAATTTCATATATAACATTTGATAAATTTTACTTCTTTGTACAGAGTGATCCCTCTGATACTTTTTTCTTCCTAGGAAGACCTGCACAAGTCGATCTGTTCTATGTATTCTGTTTTTCATCCCAAATTTCATGTTTTATTTTAGTCTTTTATGTTTTGTGTACATATTTTTTAAATTAAATAAATGCTATTTTATAATTAATGAAAATTGGGTTGATTTTTACGAACTCCGGTAGTACGAATTTCACACGATTGGCAGAACTTCAGGCTTTGCGAAATTAGCCAGGTGGCGGCGCTGCAGCCACATTAGCGGTCAGAGGAATGATGCAGGAGATGGGGATGGTGATAGGCGATCGCATTGTGGATCCCGGGGTGACCATTTTTTTTTAAACGTGGTGCAATAAAGAAAACTACATTTTTTTGTTGAAGATACAGAACCGATTCAACA
>JAQGBY010007696.1:0-11468 GCA_034698785.1 Mycogona germanica
TTCAAGGGGCAGCAATTTTTCGCCCGTTGCACTTTCCATGGGCATATTGTAGCGTTCATATATGTCGTCTCCAAGTACATGCCGCGACCATTTCTTAGAGAACGTTTTGGGGAGGTCCATAGGAGGGTCTCATGAGGGTATGACGCGCACCTTGAGGGAGCAAGAGAGGATTAAGGGGAAGGCGGGGGAGGATGGTGGGACGGCATACGGATGAGGTGATAATTTAGCAGAAAATAATTTCAGTCAGGAGCGAGGGGGCCCGAGCGAATAGATTTCGCTGGCCTGATCTATAAATGACGCTATTAATGAAAATCGCTGCATACGGACGTGCGTATCAATGCGCTCCACGTAAATATATCTACATCGAGGGATTGGAAATGGGGGAGTGGAGTGAGGGGGTTGGGGGTTGGGAGAAGGAGTAGAGTGTTTAGGGGGAAGGGGACAGTCTCTAGATGAAGCCGTTAGACGCGTGAGCAGACGGAATGGATGGACTACCCCTCAGGGGGTTCGTCGTATGGAGGTGGGTGGATGGGGCGATGTAAGGCTCTCGTCGTGTAGGGGGGATAGAGGATCCTTCTCACGCCGCGCGCGAATCAATAATGGCTTCCATAAATAATCGGTATAGCTATTGGCAGAGGAGGATTTACATGTAAATGTGAGGTGGGGGGGGGGAGACGCGGTGACGACGGCGTTATGGTTTCGGAACGCAACCTGACGATGACGTTTGTGGAAGAAGCATGGATTGTCAATTGTTATAACGTGGTGGCTTACTTAACACTGTTTTGTCGATGAATGGGAATTCAGAAAAGGTATTTTGGAATTATGAGTCCTCACACTTTATCTTCAGTGGATTAAAATGTTTGCCAGATTGACTTTTGAATTGCCTCGAGTCAGCCCTTAATCTTAAGTAGAATAATTGAAATGGCAAGAAAATCCAAAACAGCCGCCATATTTTAATTTAGCAAATAAATATAATTTAAATTCAAAAATGGTGTTCTGTGTTATTCAATATTAAAAATATGCTAGTTGAGAATTTGTTACTCTGGACGAGAAACAGTGTAACGGTGACGAGGTTTAGGATAAGTCCAAAAATAAACTTTGGTTTATTAATTCAAAGAACTTCAAAATGTTACAGTTGTGTTTAATTGGTAACTGTATTTTTGGACACCGTTTCAACTCGTCACCGTTTTCCTGTTCTTCGTCCAGAGTCACATTTGCATTCTAATTAGTTTTTGCTTATAGTGTTTGAAAAATTTCTGAGATGATCTGACGACATACAACTGTCTCAGACCGTCATTTGCGTCCTCACTCCTCCGAGAACTAACATGTTTACCAGATTGAATTTTTGTGAGTCGCCTCGAGTCAGCCCAAATTCTTAAGCAGAACAATTGAAATAGGTAAACAGCAAAAAAAAATTAAAACGACCTCCACATCTTTTATCAAGTAAATATAAAATGTAATTCAGAAATTGCGTTTCTGTCAATAAACGGGTGAGTCATTTAGTTAGATGGAATCATCGTTTTCGCGTGTCATGCGTTTTCGAACAAGTGCGTCTTCTGTCCATTGCTTTTCTGTGTTTTTTCCACCAATGTCGCCCTCTCCTGAAACAACGGGTCTGCTTTTGCGTGTCCCTTTTATGTGTTTGCAAATGCCCCCGCCGACTCGCGTTCGTCACAAGCCATTGTCTCTGCCTTTTTGCAGAGCCGTTTAAAGAGTCCACCACACATCTCTATATATATAAAAATACATTGAGGTGCGTATGCATGTATGGGACGCATGCATATATGTATGCACGTACGCGTCTATACGGTGGTACAATGTATAGAAATAGCCCGAAATGATGCATGCATATTAGACGAGCCTTGTGAAGTCTTCGGCCCGCCATTGGTTGGACATTTTGTGCCTGGGCACGACCGGGCAGACATTCATTATGCAGTCGCGTTGTAAATCCGCCATAAAATGTTGTTCCCTGAATTTCCATCTTTGTAAAACTTGTAGAACCATATTATTAACAGTGCGTTTTTTGTTTTCGCGAAAAAAACAAAACATACAAAATCTTTTAAAAAAAAGTGAGCCAAAGAATCCAACAATGAAGTCTGCATTCCTCTCAGTTCAAAATGTCATTTCATAATTTGTTGTTCATTGTCTTCAGACCAACGCAGTGGTCATTAAATATATTTTTATTACAGCTAAAGAGAATACTGTACTCCACAAATCTGTATAATTATCTAGATTATACAAGAACACGTCTATTTGTAAATTCCAACGATTATTACAACGCATTGAATCATTTTTGTTTTGTATTTATTGTTAGTAATTGCGCTAATTTTCTCCTAATTTCGGTCTTTGTGCAACAAATAGATGCAAAAAATAACGCAATTTGTCATTTTCTGTGAACTGTGCTTTATTTCATCCACTATTTTATTTGAGAAAATTAGATTGAAAGATAAGAAACCTTACATGGCTGCACAGTTGTAATTTTATTTTTTTAAAAATTGCAATGTGTTCTTGTGAATTAGTTACGCTTTAGCCGCGCACTTCTCACATTCTCCCGCATGAGTTGTTTCAATCTCTAGGGCAATCGGTCGGACACGAATAAACGTGAGACCTAAATGTGTTAATTTGCTTAACAAATACTAGGATTACAATGCGATCAGGGGGAACACTATTTATTGTTCTAATGAAATTGGTTTCAATTTTCTTTCAATTTGAAATTATCGAGCGCGACCTTCTATTCTGAAATGGCCATCGACAAACGAATCTGCATTCCTCCTCGTGTAGCGTTTGGGGCCTGGGAAAACGACCTTATGCCGACCACTTGGCTCTGTAGTGCGGCTACTGTACTTTTGCTACGAGTGGTCACAGCCCCAATTGGAGAGAAGAGTCTCTTTTTTCTCCTATATTGCGGTCTCACTTTTTATCTTTCTTCTACGCAGCTGTTCCGTTCAACTAGCGACACGGTCCATCTCTGTAAGTGTGATGGGAAAAACCAATTCCGCAAATGAAGCTGCTGCACGGTCACAATACACCCAGAACCAAGCTGACGACACTAACGATTTTTTTTTTCGTTCTGCCTCAAGATTTTTCCTTTTCCGTGTTGTAGTACGGTGATTATCACACTTTTCGGTTCAGCACCTTACAGTAACAATCGCAGAAACACACCTTGAAAAAATATACGTGTACATGGATTGGACGTATTGGCGCATGTTAGTAATTTGTCCCAATTAAAAAAATATTTTCAATTAAACTTTCTAGCAATAAAGCATAATAAACGAGTGACAGCGCCTTAAAATAACCATCCACGAAAATTGTGTGAAAGCATAAAAAAAAAAACAAGGGATAGAGCTGTGAAAAATCGACAAAGAGCTGACGAGTCTCCATAATAAAAATATAATAAACTGTATTTTGTGAAACCTACATTGAATGACATCACTCTTCACCTTCGCCAAACCACATAAAGAAAATGTACAATTAGCTTCGCCAGCTCGTCGTCGATTTTGCACGGCTCTGTCCCGTGTTTTGTTCTTTTATGCTTTAAACTTTCTAGTTCTCAAGCTCATCACACTTCAGCAAATTACATGTTGGTTTGTAACTTGAATAACGTAGACTGTCATGGTCAGGAAAATAATTAGCAGCTTATCCATCCATTTTGAGAATTTTTTAAATATTATATTTAATACAGAGATAGCAATGTCGGGATGGATAATTGCTACTGAGAGCATTGACGTTGCTCGTTGATCACTAGTCGGCGCTTCTAATATTACGATTGTAAAGTCAGAGATTCAAATTCTACCTAGTGCAAAAATATCCAGGTAGATCAGATGAGGGGATAGTTATCAGAAATCCTTTTGTGAACCTCTGCTGAGCAGTGAGTGCTACGCGTTTGCAGTCTCCCCCGTTTCAATTTCCTGCGCGCTTAGCCTAATAACAGTAGGGACGAAATCAAGGATTCGCCTCTCACACCAATCGATTGGCCCGCCATTGTCTTTCTATATATCTCTTTCTCCTGCACACACGTGTATAGACGAATTGTAATCCCTTGTGCAGCTAGCTACTAATTTCCTTTTTGCCGTTTTTATTGTCTAAATAAATGGCCGAGCGTATATACTGTACTGTATATAAACTTGGATGGGAAATGGTTAGATTTAGTCTTGTTTGATTTGCACTTCACCTCAAATCCTATTTGAGTCTTGTGTGTGTGTAATATACTTATTCGACACCCTTGTCTTTTATCTGCCTGCGCGATTCAGATAAAACAAGAGGATCTCGTTGAATCTTTACTTCCCAACGACATGAACGACTAGAGTGCCACTCGGATTGAAACTCAAGATGTTTCACCAAGTGACAGTTTACACCAACTGCAATTTCCCACTCGCAATTTCTGACTTTCACAAATCAGAATGCAGATGGGAATATAATTATGATTTTTATTTTATTTCGAGCGCTTATCAACTACGCCTGAATTAATTTCAAATGTTTATTAGTATTTAATGTCAGGATTTATTCAAGTAACTGATGCTCTGAATCAGCGAATTCAAACTATGTCTAACAACTTAATTGCGAACTAGTTTCATATGCGAATCAAGTTTATTGGAATGTTGACTGTCAACATACCCAAAGTAAGATAAAGATATAGTTTTAGGATGAAGCTGTCAGCCCATGATTATTTTTGAATTGAGTTTGCAAACAAGTTAATAACCTGTGGAACACTCGTAATTCGTTCAATTGAAACGCCGAGAACAAGTAGTCACAGTCTCACAGACCATATAAAATAATTATAACTTATCACGAGGATAATCGAAATCGGCTTAGTGATTAGTAATTATTTTCTCGATGCACCCTGTAAGCGTTGTATTAAATGCGTGCTGTGTTCCGCCTAAGTAAACATGACCTATACTCAGCAAACAAACATCTTAATTACGTGAAGAATAAGAAAGAAAAAAAGGAAAACTGGAAAATTATAGTAGTTTCTTCCAAAAACATGTTTAGTTGCAAGGTGAGCAAGCAAAATTTATTTACGATAAGTATGCTTATTATAATTGAACTGCGATGTACGTGGTCAATGTGTATGATTTCTTTCAACTGAAATTAGCATAACCGCTGAAGTATGTTCGGTGAAAACAGAAAATATAGAAACAAGTCAATTTGGAGCAAAAATAATTATGAATTCTGATAATTTTGGCCACACGCTGCTGACCTCAACTATCCCAACCGAGGAAATGAACATTTAGCTATGCTAATACGATTATTAGCTTCGTTACAAGCTCCAGAGTCTGGTGTAATTGGCCGTTATGGTTTGTGACTCTGGCAATAATTGTACATACACATAGCTAATCTTTTATCAAATTACGGTTATTATCAATTTAGTAGAATACAATTTTGACTAGCTGAGCTTATGCGTGCTTAGAAAATATTGTCAATTCTGATCTCACTTTGTTGTTTTCCAATCACGTTAACATTTATCGCTGCATGGTGCACTATACTTAATTTCTAAAGTACAAATAATCAATTATTCGTAAACATTTTTCAACCATAAATTCAACTTCAATCAGATAACGCCACCGGTGACAATTTCAGCTCGCGGTGGTCAATTTTCGATTTTCCGTAATGAAATATCGATATCTCGACTGTTGCGTCACAAATGGTATGTGCAGAAATTTATATTCCAAATGCAAAAAGCAAAATTAAAAGTTCAAAAAGCACATCCATCTGGTGATAATGCAAGGTGCCGCATAGTGACCTCTGTTTCGTTCCACCAATTATATTCCCTGTTCGCCCCGTGACCTTCCAGTGGCTGACACAGCTCAATTAAAAATATTAACGATGAAGTTGTCAATTCACTTGTGTAATTTGCACCTGCTGCATTTTTTGATTTATGGCGCGGTGACTACTGGGGAAGTCCTGCTCTACAATTGGTTGTGCATTTTGGACATAGGCGCATCCGAGCGTTATTGTTTTTGAAGACTCGTTCCCGTTCTGTTATTGGTCAGGATGCATCCGTTTATCGGTGACGGGCACGGCCATAAATCTCTCGGGCACACTTAAATATATATGGCCATTAAATTTCCATTGTTGTTTGTGTGGCATTTTTGCGTCCGGAGAGCTCCCGTAGCTTGTTCGATTGGATCGTCTGACCACTTGCGCCTTCAGTTTCCGCTCCACCAATTCTCACTGGATGGCGCTGTAAATGTCCATCAGTGGGTGGCAAATTTTAACGTTGGTTATCAATTTTTAATGAATGTATGTTTTCTATTTTTACTTTTACACGAGCTTCAGCGTTATGAAACGAGCACTGGTCCAAAAACAGAGTTCTGACAAATATCTCTATTGACTATTGTCGTTAACCAATATTTTTACTTTAAAACTCAGTTTCTTAAACCGAATTATTTTCTCGGGGTTTCTGCTACACAATTAATATGTTGATTCATTGTTGTAATAACCTGACAGGGCATAATAAGTTATTGCGCAAACCTTTCATAAACCGTGACCGGAATTTTGAAATGAAATTGTGTGTTCTAAGCATGAAAGTAATCATAAAAAATAATTCACCGAAAGCAATGAAATAATACAATAGCTGGAAACACTTATAAAATGTTCTATGTTATATATTTTTTAATACGATACAGTAGTCATCAGTAGATTTGACGGCTGAAGTTTCGAATGGCCGAAAATTATGTCCGCGTAGTCGTTACAACGTATTCTACGTATTTCGTGTGTCGTTTATTCCTATATAAATCGACCATCAACCAATCGACTCTATGTATTAGCCATATTTTATTGTGCCATAAAATACAAGTCTACATAATTTTTGTTGTCCCAGCCTGCCATGAATCCGACAAACGTTTCAACCCCCCCCCCCCACCCACCACCTCCCCTCCTCCTCCTCCTCACTCCCCAGAGTTAGTTTGTTAGACGTGTTTCGCTAAATAGCGATGGCATACGGCTTCGTGGCGGCTACCGTGTAATGGTTGGAACGAAGCTGAATGACATATGTATCAATTTACGAAAAAGTCCATTTAAAATGGTTGGATCACTTGTGTTTCTGTCGTTAAACGTGCTAGATGAAAACTGGAGAGCGAATGGAAATGAAAATGGCTGCGGCGTAGTGAACTTCACAGGGCCCCTTTGCATTAAAAAAAATGATAAAATAAAAACAAACTATGGAAATTTTAATACAAACATATTAAATTATGTAGCAATAAATTAAACTATTATTGTAATGCAATTGAGGAAACAATTCGCATAACACATTTTCAAATTGATCCTTCTTTTTGAAAAATAGCAAACAAATCAAACAGCACAATGAAAATTAAAGAATTATATATTTTAAAAAACGGTTTCCATAAATGAATTTTAATTTTAATTCTATGTTTTACAAAGAAAATTTTTTCATTTTTCTCGAAGCAGTTTCTCGGCCGGACAATTAATTATCTTGAGCCCATTACAACTGAAACTCGTACACTTGAAAAATGTGAAGACGGAAGAAATATTGAGGAGGGCCCCGAGTGAGCCCCCACTACGCCACCCCTTCGAAAAGATATTGCCGTTAATTGTGTGTCATTATGCTGACAAATAAATGGTGAATGACATTCGTGTTGCGTTTGTTATTGGTTGTATCTCGTTGTCGACAGGCTGCGCTGTCGTCGTACGTGACTCGTTTCCTCCTGTTAATGGCTTTGCTAATGTCTCGAGATTGCTTTTGGCTCTCGCTCTCTCTCCCGCACGTTTCCAACGTGCAAAAGCTACCCCACTGACCTCCAGATGACCTTCATAATGGAACAGAAGAGGTTTAAGGTGCGCTAACTACATTGAGAATTGAAATCTATATTTTTTTCTACGACTGGGAACGGCTTCAGAACAGCGAAAATTTGTAAATTTTCTTAAGCATAACTTACGATTATTTCTTGTAAATATAACTTACGATAAAACAATGAAACGATAAAACAATGAAACCACCGCAAAATAAAAATTAGGAGAGCATTTCTCTCAAAAGCGATACAGAATTTCTGATTTAAGATTCAAATCTTAGAAGTCCAGCTAAAAAATAACTCTTCTGCTTGCTTAGAAAGATGGCGTGCACACAGTGTAGAAACTCTTTAACGTGTATCTTCTTTTTTATTTTATTTTAAAAAGCAAACCTATATGTCGTTAGTGGTTGGAACAGACTAAACCAATCCGAAGATAATTTTATGATGAAGCTCGAACAAAGCTCGGGTAAGTGGAAATTCCGGAGAAGCGATCCGTTCTTAGAACTTTAGCTGGTTCTGCAATCAACATAGAACACCGGGTCCCACTGTTCTTTTCACGTCGAATTTATTACTGGGATTGCGTGAATGTCTGCTCCTGTCACACGATTTCCAGTACGACCAGTGTCGTCTAAACCCCACACACGAAATAACTGATTTTATTGTTGACACAAGTAACCCATTATTTGCCAGGACTCCAAATCGTTTCCCGCTATCCTGGACTCTCCATCAATTGCCAACCAACCATACTCGTCTAATACAAGCATAATGAAAAAACCAGTTCAAGCTCATGTCTATGTGCGCTTCACTTTAACACTAGGTGGCAATCATTTCGTCATATGACAGGTGAAGTCAGGTTGCAATTGTCGTCGCTAACCCTAACCCTATTCGCTGTTGGGAGCGCTTAACGAACTTTAACTTTTAGAACAAATACGTACCGTAGTTGATGAAGTAGGAAATTCCAGAAGAATTTCAGATTTCTATCTGATTTTTATATTTTTAAAAATCATGTAACCATTTTTGGAAATTGATACAAGTGGGAGTCGTCATTGGAAATTTTTGCATCGAGTCGACGATTTGTTCGAGCCGGCCCCCGGATCTCAAAATCTGAAATCCCTACTTCCACGACGAAGCTTAAAAGGAGTTTCCTTTTTTCGTTCATTCGGAGATAGTTTGTGGTTAGCAGTGGGCGCTCACGATCGAATTCGTACGCATTTTCTATTCTCCCCGATTGTTCTGCGCCTGGTGCACGAAGTTCCCAATCGCTGTTGAGCCCCTCTGTAGCCAACCGGCTTCACTTGCCGCTTCACCGCACAGAAAAGCTGTTTTTGCGTGTAGATATATAGGGCAGGGCACATCGATCTCTCTTTCTCTCTCTAGACGCTCGTCACGAATCACGTGTTCGACACCCGAACATCAGCATTCGATTTATCATGAAAATACAACGACTTTCCCCCCAAAAGTTAACTCATGTTTCACTGTTTCACTGTTTGTCTATGAAAGCAAAATCGTGCAAAATATCGGGACGTTAAAGATCCCTTTCCTAGGCAGCCTAGGTTAGGCAGAATTTCCAGGGACCACATTTTGGTCGTTCAAATTTAATTCTCAATATCAAATTACGTCATCTGCACATGCGCACAATCCACAATTCCACTCAGTTTGACTGAAATAGCAAGTTGAGGAATCAACTTCGTCTCAGTCTCAGTCAGAATTAAAATTGTATTTGTGTTGTATTTCACTATAATTGGCACTCTACAAGATGGCCGCGCCCATCACGGTATCTAGCATTTATTGCAATATTGTTGGTTTTTACACAAAAGCGCTTTTAAAAAGGGCCGCACAAAACCTCGATATTACCAAAAATCGTCGAATCGATCATAAAATCGACATAATCGAGTGGCTCGATATTATCGATGCATACGATAATCATTATATGAATTTACGGTCAAATTCAGTATTTGATCATAAACTTGGTGATGACGAAAATAAGGTATTCAGAAATCCTCAGTTGAGAACTTGATTTTCTCAGAAGTTGCTCCGAAGTTGATTTTGATTGTTAGAAAGACCAAATGCGCACCCAGGTCGGTGAAC
Source organism: Mycogona germanica (assembly GCA_034698785.1). NCBI lineage: Eukaryota > Metazoa > Arthropoda > Diplopoda > Chordeumatida > Chordeumatidae > Mycogona > Mycogona germanica. The sequence continues at coordinate 9,837 of JAQGBY010007696.1, forward strand.
CTCCTTAACAAATTATCACATTTTCACATGAGTCACATTTTTTTCAGGGTTGTTTTTTGATGACATTTTTCATTGGTTTATCTCAGTTGAATTGAAAGTCGCACTTACAAGATTGCGTAATTGGCCAATAGGTGGCGCTATCGCCTCTTTATCGTCTTATCCGAAAACCCCGCAGCAACCCGAAACCCGCAAAGCATGATGGTCGCTTATTGCAGAAGAGTGTGCGGCGAATGATTTCATTACACAAAAAATCTCAAACTTAATTGCTACTTCCATTTATCCCCCCTCTTAGCCACCATCACCATCAGTAGCACCAACAACTTCCCCCACCCCCTAAAATTACCCCACCCCCACAAACGTTCCACGCAGTTTCTTCGCCGGTACGTCCCATCCTTTTTGCACCAACGCCCCCCAACGATCCTTTTCTCCGCAAAACCCCTCCCCCTATCCACCCATCCCGGCTAACAGCAACACCACCTCTGCGCCACATACCCTTAATTATTGCTTTTATATCGTTTGAATTAAGAGGAAACAATTTAGATGGGGGAACTGTATATATGGTGTTTTGTTGCATGGGTGGGTTGTTACAAAGGGTGTGGCTGTTGGATATAGTACCTACTAAAAAGGGACACTCGATTTATAATAAATGATAGCCACTTGTCGGTTCGCGGAGATCCTCATAGGACCCCAATACGCATTTCAATTTTAAAGAATAATAATTTATGCGAAAAGTGAGCACGTCTAGCAATATTAAAAAAATTGAATCGAAGCAGCTCTGGTGTTTCCCAAAAAAAAAAACTATTGCTGCACAATTATAAAAGAGTCATCCGAAAAATAACAAATTAACACAACAAATTGTCACATTTGTAGTCATTAAGAACTTAAGAACTCTACTGGACATCCATGAATAAGAAGTCTTTGAAGGATGTCAATTTTGGATGGGGTCTTAGGAAACGGAATCCAAACTCAACTGGCTAATGATTTCAGACAAACCAACACCCAAGAACGATTTACCTTAATAGTAGTCGTGAAGTGGCAAACATAAAAAATATTTGAGAGGAAACGGTACTCAACGGAGATTAAATAGGACATCGGTTCACTGCTCCGCGATGGACAATATCGAGCCACCGATGAAAGGGCCAAAGGGCGGTCATGACGTGCCGACTTATCAAAGTGATTTCGCTAATTTGAACGCTGAAATATGACGCTTCAGCATCGAAATTATTTCAGTTATCAGTCAGTTATATTTTTATAAAATTGTGAATTTGGTAGAGAACTAAATTGCACTGACTTGCACTAATTGCAAAAAAGAATTTTATCTGTAAGCATTATTTTGTATGGAATGGTTAAACAAAGATAAATTATATTGAATTTGAAATATTCTTTGACATTTTTGGTAAAATTACGTGGTGAGTAATTTTCCTTACCTTTGCAGTCCTTGATGGCCGAGTCGGGTCCATCCTTAGATTCGTCATTCTCCAGGTCACTCTTGTCGTCGTCGTCCACCCGATTCCTCGGCTCCCACGTCATCTTGTTCTCCTTCTTGAGACGGCGCCGGGCGTTGGCGAACCAGGTGGACACCTGGGTCAGCGTCATCTTGGTGATGATGGCCAACATGATCTTCTCGCCTTT
>JAQGBY010007697.1:0-11468 GCA_034698785.1 Mycogona germanica
CTAAAAAAAATGTTCTGTTGTAGATGATACTGTACAAAAGGGTTAGTTCCTCAAATATGTTTTCCATTTTTAAATTACTTATTTTAAACCTTTTTTCGTCCTAAGAATTTCGTTTTTTTTCCAAATGGCCTAACGATATTAGATCGGTAGCTGCGAAAACTATCGGTATCCGTTGACTACTGTATCAGTTCGATCGCGTGATTACAAAAACTTAAACGATCAATTGGATATTCCAGAGTTAGCCCCAAGGGGCGACCTGGTAGTTTTTCCTAGCCTAGGTCAGATTAAGGTAAGAATCTTTAACGTGTCCTGTTGCAGCAGGTGCACTGTACTCGTTAAGAAGCGGCAACCCACTTCATTTTGCACGGGCGGCTTTGACGTTGGAAATATGTAGGCTTGTTATTTTCCCGTTGGGGTAGGCTGATAGTGGTTTCGTCCGATTCTCGTTGCTTGGCGACCTTTTGTCCCGTTACGCGTATTGGTAGAGTTTCCACTCCAAGACAGGCAGCTATCTTGCTCTCCAGTTTTCTGCCGTTTTAAGACTTTATTTTGTCGTGTCTGGTAGGAGATAATTTCTCGGATATTGTGAAAGCAAACATTGGTCTTGTCTTGCGCAAACTTTTACCCCATCAGGTAGACACGCTGAGATAACAATGTTGGGCCTACTGAGAAGGAAAAAATGCAGTTCATCCATAATTAAATGTGTAATGACAGATTTACAGCTGTACGTACGCGAATGCACCTCTTTCAGCGAAGTTTTGTCATGTTGATGGTAGATCTGCAGAGTCTGTGTTCTCGGCTACGGATGTTTCCGTTAAAGAGATTATGCCGTTATAAACTGAACGGAAGCGCTAGATGGCGTTTTGAAGTTGTTTGGGTGACAATTTTTGGTTTGTCGTGCGCAGAGTTGGTTGAGAAAAAAGAACAGGTGCGCAGTTCTCCTATGCTGCATGTCTTGACGTAGAACTACGTGTGGGTGGGTGGAGAGTGCATATTTTGCTAAGTGCATGAACTAGCCTTAATTCCTTTTCTTGGCATAAACTTATTAACACTTCTTAAATAGTACGACTCGTCGTAGCCCAGTAGGCCATCTCTTGGGGGCTGCTTGCGGGTAAAATTTGTAATTGTAATTTGTATTGAGACTGTCGGCGGTCCCGGGATAGATTCCCGGTGCGGGCTCTATTACTTGATTCCGGAGTACTGGTGAAAATGCGCTCCTCACATAGTGGCTAAGTACCGAGAGGGGTACTGAAAATCCTGTAATGTTATTGCACTGCAGTGAATTAAAAGAAAACTAGCCGAAGTTGACAATTGCAAGTCAAACTTAAATTTATTTAGCCTAATCTAGTTAACTTCAAATCGAAACCTACGTAATATATAAGGCCTGGCGACTGGATTTGTGACGCAAGGGAGCCAGACTACGTCACAGCCAATCACGGTTCTACCATCTCTCTGAGCTAACCGAGTAAACCTTGGTTTAAACCAACGTCCATTGGCTAATGGACCAAGCACCTTCGTCATTCTGTTACAGTGTTTATGTTTGGCAGATGTTACTTGAACCAAATAAGAACTCGTGTTATACTACTAACGGTGCATTGAAAATTTGAAATAGCGAATAGTTTCACGCACGTTGGACAATCGGTGTTGCTTTTGTTCATGTGACAGTCTCGTAAAAGCCAGAATGTCACCCGAGCCGTTCATTTAGAAATAATAGAAGGATGCCAATTTATATTTTATTTTTATTAATCATGCACCGATGCCGCTACTTGTTGGACAACTCTTAAAATACTCGTACATGTCGTTTCCGTTTCTGAACCCATCCGCACAACCCACGCTCCCCCTCTCCATCGATGTTAACGGCCTCCCAATTTATTTTTCCACCCGTTTCCAATTCTACCTTGGCGCCCTCTGCTGATCGGCGGCTATAAAAGCTCGACGACGATTCCGTTTTGCATTTTCGTGCAACGAAAATTGCTCCAATCTCGACCGAAAACGAGCCTGTCAACGGCTTTCTGGCGCGCGTTTTATACACATTCGAAGTATGTGGGTTGCCGGCGCCGTTATTGATTTTATAGCTGGCTTGCCCGTGTCAGCTAGTACGCATATAGCGTGTAGGGCCCTGTACCAAGAGACAAATTGCATGTAGGCCACACACACACATTCGTTTGGCACACGCACCATTTGTATTTCAGATAAATTTGGAAGCCAGATGGTTTTTGCACAATCATCAGCACAGTATTGGCTTAAATGTGACCTCGGCGCCAGGCCTATTATAGCCGGCGCATTTTGAACACCTTTCAACAGATAATGACCTATTCGCTTTTTGTTCTGTCTCGCCGTTGCATCTGTGTTGTAACCGATGGCTCAAAAGTTCTGCGATGCAATTTCCAAAAATTAACTGTCGCGGGTCGAGGTTATACCGAGGCTTATCCTAATTTCTTGATGCACCAGGTGGCGTTGGTGTCTGGCTGAGTCTCCCCATTATATCTTGTATATTAAGGGCTAAGTGATGAAATACTTTTTCTGTTCTTCGTTAGGGGAGAAAAATAATTCGGAGATGCTGGCGAGCTGGCACTCGAGTTAAACCGTTCGGCACTGCGTAATTATGTTTGAAAACAATTTTTTTTAAAATGTGTTTATCAGTTCTGACGAGCTGAAGGGTTACTTCTTCTCCCGAAATAACTCACTCGCTATACCCTGATCACTTGATCACTTTATCTGCAAGTTAATTAACTTTGAAATCGTCAGTTCATGTCCAAAGCTATTTTTTTAAATGGGTGTCTTTGTTTTGAGCTGGATCGGTTGGGCAGTTTTGAACCAAGAACTAAAGGTCATACCGACTGCTCAATAAAAAAAAGAGTTACACATCCATGCTTGACAAACATGAGTTTCATATATAAATACATGTACTAACACATGTGCGGAATTAGTAGCAGACTTTTGGTTCAGTGGCTGCGTAGGGTTCATTGTGACTGGGAAAGAGTTTTTAGAAAACCAGACTGATCAACTATATAGACAGTTTTTTCTTACGTTGAATGATTTCAGGCCTGCGCCTGGACGCAAGACGAACTGAAAAGCTTGTAACATGTAAACAATTTTGACGTGTTTAATTCTCTCTTACAGAAGCTCACGAAACATTTTTTTTTACCAAATGAGAAACAGTACAGAAATTGTTTTTGTCCTTTGTGACTCAACGTTGTGTCTTGTTTTGCACCAAATCTAACCTGAAATGGGGTCATCATCTATCTGCTGTTCCAGACACATTGCGGGGTTTATTCGAGTATAACGTATGCAAATTGATCGTCATCAGTTGTCACCATACGCACCATGGCCTATTATTATTATTATTATCTTGCGCCGCGTATACATCGTTGAAAATGACATGCGCATAACGCATTTTTATGCTCCTTTTATGCCTAATCCGAAGCGACTCCCACTCCCTCTCTCTCCACCCAATTTTGATTAACATCATGACTGGAGGGAGGGGTGTGTTTCTGTTGCTGGTGCGGTGCTTCTTCGCCCGAAGAAAATCAACAATTTCAATAGATACGAGTACATGGCATTCAAGGTTATTTCATTTGCGGGACTTCGTGCTTGTAATTTCCGGCGAGTCCTGCAGATTGTTACTACCCCGCTGCTGCTTACCATTTACTCCATGTGCGCAGTTCATAAATGATGGTGCTGTGTACAGTAAGTATATAATACAGAGTAAATATTGAACCAAAAAAAAAACGCTGTTCAATTTTCAAAGTTGCACCAGGGAAACAGTTTTTAAAAAAATATATTATTTCTGCTGCAGCAGATAAAACGGTCTTGGCCGTCTGCCTACATTTTTGCAGCTGAGAGAGTCGAATGGACACTTCGTTTCAAAAATTATAAAACAAATTTTTTAAAAAGGTTTCACAAGAATAATGTTATTCCTTTTTTTCTTTTTACATTTGTTTGAGCTGGACCAACTTCCATGTTGCACGAGTAAAATAATACAAACAGAAAATGGCTGGCGGCCACCATTTTGCCACCACCCACGCTCTGCAAGTTCATCCAACGGTTCAACCAGGTCGGACACCCCGTGAACACTTGCCTCCGTGGCCCAGTTTGCGGACGACGATTTGTTGGATGGAGGCGATGGTGGTGGTGGTGGGGGGTGGAGTGAGTGAGAGAGAGAGAGAGAGAGTATTCTTCTGTTCCGAGAAAGGCCGTTACTCGCTGGCGCTTGAGTAAACAGCCTTTCTCGGATCCTGTGTCAAAGTTAATTGGAGAAACGGGGAAGCCAAATGAACTGACATACTCGTACATGTATACAGTAAACGGGGCAATCGTTATGTTAACGCGGCACCTTCGAGTTCAGGAGAGGTCAGTGTAGTGAAACGACAGACGAGCCGCTAAAATTGTTGGGGATAAAAACTCGTTACAGGGTAAAGCCATCTTTGATACCGACTCCATTGGCTCTTTTTAACATTTGAAAGAAAAATAAAAAGGATGTTCTGGAAAACTTTGTCACCAATCGCAAATAAATTTATGCATTGCTTGAAATCTGTAAGGTTGTGCTGAATGCCACGCCCCACTTTCTCTTTCTCAGCTGATATTTTGCGTCTCACACTGGGGTTCTAAATCGGGGAGGGAGGCTCTTCTATCCCCCCTTTTGGCCCCATTAGCCTGACACCTCCCGTGTCGAAAAGGTTCCGTCCCCTTGATGACGCGCCCGACGCCTGGAGCGAGAGAGTGCTTCCTCATTCTCCACACTCCTCCTCCGTCCTTCCTGTCTGTCGCCTTTTGTTGGGTCGGCCGCGCCACGTTATAGCGCGACCAAGTGGCAAAATGGGCAAAAATCTGTTGCTGCTGACGCTTTGGCAGCGGTGCGCAAGTCGTTCGGGGGTCCGTTGCCTTTTGCTCGCGAGGCCTACATCGGCTGTTATCGAATTATCGATCTGACACGCGAGGTGGCGCGGGGGCGGTGTATATAGACATCGGCTCCACTGGTTACCGGGAGTCCTCCATGTGTGTTTGATCAGATGGAGGGCACCTTCACTGGCAAAAGAACATTAAAACAAATGAACACTAATCGGCCTGCAATGTGCGCCTGGTATTTTTTATTAGAGATTCCGCATGGTGCTATTATCATCAGCTAGCTTTAAATGCAGTCTTAAGCGTTATTTCCACTAGAGAACGTTTCTCGCTTTGCTCCATCGAAATTGCCATTTTGTTTTGGTCAATCTCGGGCGTGAATTTAAAATCTTTCCTGAGAAAATGGGTCATTTAACGTTAAAGCGTATGAAAGTGAGCTGGCGCTTGATTACAAACAAATGAGACGCAGCAGTTTCAACGTTGCAAGATTTTGTGGTTTTGCTGTAAACGTCCACAATAATTTATTTCTTGTTTATGTCGGTCGAATTACTCTCAGCTGATTGCAAGACATTGTCAAAAATATTCAGAACTCTTAGAAGAATGCGCACTTTTAAGAGAGGGCGGTAAGATAAGACAATGATAATTTTGAACACATTAAAAGACTATCCTCCGCCTTCTACCTGACTAACTCTAGCGAAACACCTGCGTTGTAGTCCGTGAGGCTGTGAACATGTAGCCTCTAAGAAACTGAAAGTGTCGTCTGACCTACATAAAGAAAAGCTCGGGAAGGAATAACGACCGAAGCTGACCTTTAGATTTTCAAATCGACAAGAGCACTTTCCATTTCACTTTCTGTTGGCTATTATGGGGGACGACGACGACCAATTTTCAGTACAGCACTGGTTTCGGTGCGCTAGAAAGCGATTGGGGATAGTGCAACTAGCGCCAGTGACTCAATTATGATAGTTTACGTCAAATTAGAAGGGCTCACAAAACAGCTACAACTATTTCTTGATTTGTTTCCGTTATTACTGCGTTATGCCGACAGTATTTGATACTATTGATTAGGAAAAACGTACTCTACAATCTTGACATTTCTAGCCCCAATGCGTTCCGTATTTTTTGGTTGAGAATTTTTTTTAATGAACTGAAAGAAATGCGAATGATGTTGTCCATTTTTAAAAATTCTTTTTATTCAAATATTTTTTAATGAAAAAGTGGCAGATTGTCAAAATAATGAATCAGCCGATTTATTTAAGTGCCAAAACGTTCAAACAGTTGAAAATACAATTTTCATTCAATCATCGGTACTCAATTACGAATTTCGGGTGTTTTAAATAGTTAGGTAGCTGCTGTAAAATGGTACCATCCTTCCTACAACATTTTCAAAAACTAAAATCTCAATTAAGAAATATTGTACGATTTGTACACGTGTGTACACAATGAGCACGACTTGTATAATTGTGATTGTGTCTACACGTATTCAAAGTGGTTGGCAAAAGTTCCTAATTTGGGTGAATCTTAGTGGACAGCCTGTAGACCAATAAAAAAAAATTTCCATACCCCCCCACTTCGTGCGTGTTCATAAGGTTAACCACTAGCGGTGTATGTGTGTGACAACAGTACGTGACGTTGAGCAGCTGAAATACAAATATGTGGACTTGCATGCGTCTAGTGTTGTGCCCCGCCCTCCATACACAAAATACCTCAACGTCCGTGATTCATGGGCACATGGGCGGTGGGTAAACTCACGGGTTCGGCTGGAAAGTTACACAATTTTTGTCTGCTGCTACAGTTTCACCGAAGTAGACATTGGCATATATGGGAAAACGCAAATGACAGAGGACAAATTCCTCGATCGCGTTTTGTGAGGGTGGTTATTGTTTCCGGGGGTGTATCTAGTACTACCGGAAATGTTTTTTTCTCCTCCCGAAAGTGCAATTAGGAGCGAAGCTCGGAGAAAATATCTCTGAGAAGATATTCCACATTAAAAAAATGAATATTTGTTCTGGAGACTGATGTCGAAGTGGATGTATCCTTTGATTCTCGAAAGTAGCTTTTAAATTTACCGGCTGATGACATTTCACATTTCGTATAGTAAAGCAGGCAATTGGGTATCCCTCGTTATCTATGACGTCAGGGACGGATTGTTAAGTACTGGATTAATTGAAATCATTTAATGAATGACATTTTTTTATCAGGTTTTTTTTGTCCACAGTTTTTAAAAAGATCGTAAAAGTATCGTTCAAATTAGTGTAACACGGAAATGGCATTGCTGACATCAGTCATTTGCTGGCCGGTTATTTCCCCACCTGTTCAGAACATTATTGATCTTTGACAATTGCGTAGGGTAGGTAATGTAGTCGTCGTTGATTCTGCATCCACTGGGCCAACCTTTACAAACATCTAATGTTGGTTTAGGCAAACGAACTGCTTATATGTACGCAGCAGACTTTTGATACTGTATCATTTTATGTCAGACTTCAGATATTTTGCAAACCTTTAGTGCAATTAATAAGTAAACACGAAATCAAAGATTGTCAGCGCTGTATATAGTCCCTTCCCATGTGGATGTGGTTTGGCAACAAATCGCTCACTCCACATGAAAGGAAATGTGCATGGAAAAATGCGGATTATAGCTTAAGAAGTCAGTTGGAAAAACCCTCTCAGACAACGAGTATTGAGTTTTAAAAAAAATATTTTCACAATTGAATGAATTGAAGGAGTGAATTGAAAATATAGGAATAAAAGTGTTCATTAATTTTTATACTTTGTACTTATTCATCAGTAGTACATGTAATAGGCCCACCAGCAGCTCTCCTGATGCAGTCCACACGTCTTTGAACCAGAAATGAAAAATGTTTTGTTGAAAATATATAACTCACTACAGTTAGCGGGTGAGTGCCCATATATTGCCGGTATTAGATTTCAAACTTTAAATTCAACTGGTGAAAAACTTAAACAGCGCTGTGTGAGTCAAACGAGCGATGTGAGCGTGAAAACGTTAGCTCAGATTCCAAGAAGAACCTCTCTTAATCGTTTGGTCCGAGGAGGATATGGTTTATGGAAGGGTGAAAAATGACAGGGTCGATTATGAGTTTTCGGCGTTGGCCGGGGGCCAATGCGTTCCCCAAATAAACTGGCCGCGCCGTACGCTATTTATAGGTCGACATGTAACGGGCAGATGCACTAGCACTTGAAAATGACGACATTCCCCGGCGCATGTAATTCGTTGTTGTAGGCAATAGTTTTTGAGTTTTAAGCGACGTTGGCATAGCAAATATATGGGACCTTCTTAATTGATGGCCTAGATGCGCAGAATCACTGCTGATGATGGGGAAAGAGGAGGAGGGCGAGAAAACCCGTTGCCAACCCTTTACGCTGTTTACTGTTTTAACTGATGTAGCTCGAGTCTGTCTTACGCAGTGCAGCAATCCGGAAGTCCCTTCGGGTGAGGCCATGCTGCGGCACACCTACCCGTCACCCACCTCTGAACCCCTTATCCTCTCAATCCTACGCTCTAGGCTTTCCTGCTGGATGAAATTTTACGGAAGCGTGGGTTTAAAAAAAATACACATTCGAAGTAATAACTATCTGTGTTTGTAGTCTCGAAACGGGAATTCGTTTCGACAGTCCAAATAATATAGTACGTCGTTGAATAGGACGTCGGTGAATCAAATTGTTGGAGGAAGCCAGGGCGGATCAGGAGGAAAGGACACACGGGGGCGCAGTTAGTAGTTGAAAAAAATATGTTTCATTAAAAACCGGTTCCTGTTGTTTCGCTGTAAATTTCCTAGTGTTTCACAATGACAGGTGTGCAAAATCTGTTTTGTACCGCTCCCTGTTTGTCTTTATTCCAGGGCTCCCCTGGATTTTCCAATCCAAGTCTGTTTCGATAGTCCAAAAACAAAATTGGGATTTGAGAAATTTTATTTTCAGTTAGAATCCAATGAATTCATGTTGTGTCAAGTTTAAATGAATGCATAGAAACTGCTCGATATCACGTTAGCAACTCTTAATCGATCGTGCACCTCGATCTCGGCAGTTTACAATTTGAAAAAATAGCAATCGAAAAATAAATTCGATACTTGTAAGCTAGTCCCGTCCCTGTCCAGTAACAGATTCTGAGATCGCTTCTGGCTGTGTGGGCGGGCGCGTAGGAAAAATCAATTGCCCCATCAATTCTCTCTAATTTTGATTGATGCCGCGATGAATTTCCACATCCGCTGTCTGCTGCGGCGGCTAACGTCTGCCTCGCTTCCAGACCGGGAACGGGGCGCGGGACCGACGGTGTTTGTCCCGAGGTTTGCCCCCTCGAGTACCGTCATCTATTTCGGAACTTTTGCAGCCGGGGCGCCTCCCGAAAAAACTCCCCATCTCCTATACCAGATGTGCAGGAGACGTTGCTTTAAAATTTCGTTCAGTGCCGGCACAGAAAATAGATGGTTTCGTCGAGGGAAAGCCTGTAGCTTGAGAGAAGACGAAAAGGATGGGTGGGGTGGGGGAGGGTGAATGACCTCTCCTGAGTACTCTGGTGTTTCTTTTTTCACATGTTTCTTTTTTTTTGCGCCACCACCACCATGCTCCGAACTTGTCTTATTTCTTTTTGCGATCTCCGTGGAGCGTCTTATACTCTATCCCGCCCCCATTCTGTTATTTACATTGTAGCTTCTCGTCAAAAACACACTCTCGTAATCGAAACTGAGGGAGGGGAGGGGGTGTGTTATAAGTGGGAGGTGGTGGTTGGGTGGTTCGGTACCGGCCTGCCTCGTTCTTGTGCCGCGTGCCCCAGTTAGGAATGGCGAACAAACTGCTCGTGTCAAACTCGTTATTGTCGGATCAATATTCTACCCTACCTCACTATGCAGTCTATTTCTTGCGGTTGGTAGCTAAAAGCGCTCGGGACGAATTTGAGTTGCGAGAAATCGCTGCATGTGGTTTGATGCTTCCCAGTGGGGGAAAACACGCAATGAATCGATTCGGGTCTGTAAAACAGTTGTTGTAATTTGTTAGTGTTGCTGCAACAAGTAATTCCCTATCTGCTCGATGCACGGAATCGAACCTAGGCAGCTGTATCGCACTACCAGTCATCCAACCAAACCAAATGTTTAGAGCCGTAACTCAATATTCCCCCCTAATCAAATGGCGGATGGAGTTCTGATTGCAATTTTTGAAAATATCTGTTTTTAGTTAATTTGTTCACTGTACACCACTTGGCAGAGGTGAAGCAATTTCGAGTAATCTGGCAGACATTTAATATTTTATGTCCAATCAATCAATAAAGAGCAAATTGTCTGAGTAGCGAGCTGGTGAATTTCTTTGAAATTTTTCGAAATACCTTATTAATGAGTTATTTATGACTGCTCTTATTTATGAATCGACGACGCGTGTTTCCTTTTTATGTAAAAAAGTTTGTTTTGAGCATTACAGTTGACTTTCTGATTTTAAAATTCTCCACGTTCACTGTGACGACTAGACTATTAATTTTTTTTTGGCAGTTCAAGTGAACATGAATATATGGCTTTGTCGATCATCCGTTACACGTCAAAACGCTATGATAGTGGCTCTTGCAAGGGCTTCAACCTGATGTGACGTGGACTGTTGATGCCTACACCTTTTTAAAGGTTAGCGTCATAGATAAGGTGGGAGTGGAAGGAGAGAGAGGGATGGGGGTGGAGTGACGCCGTGAACTTTTTGGACACAATGGGGAAGCCGCCATCACAAAGGAAGCACTCTGAAAGAACGAGAGAGAAAAATCCGTAAAGTCGTTTAATTTTTGAGCGCAAAGGGAGAAAAAAAGAGAACGATTTGGCCGCAGAAATATATTACAGAACCGGAAATGCGTGCTGTCTTTTGAAATTTTGAACGCGCTTGGCCTCGCCGAACGACCCGTTTCGTCTCTGTTGTAATTTGGCATTGTGTTATTGCGCGAACTCTCTCCATCCGCGCCTTATCGAAAAGTAGGGATTTTTTTTTTGTTCGGGAACGTTTGAAACTCCTTCATGCAAATCGCACGATCTTGTCAAGTCATTCTATCTCAATTTTCTTCACTGCTTCTTCAGTTGAATTATGCCGTCGTTCCGCCTTCCCGGTTGACAAATTTCATTGTCCCACCACGTTCAGCATCTCTCAAAAACTTAAGTTCTGAGCCTGTGCTGTGACATTGAAATTGTACCGACAGTGGGACAGACATTTGCTAGATCAAGACCCAACAATATTAATAAGTTAATGCAGAAAATTGCTCGATGATCAAATGTCAGCATTATTAAGTTGAGCCCAACTTGCGTTATCTATTTTGATTGACTAGAAATACGACAATAACAATAAATAAGTTTGATTTTGCAATTTCATTTTGGGGGTCTCGTGTGGCGTGTTGAGCCGTTATTCCCGTGATTGCGGTTTCTATTCCCGAGCGAAATAATCGAAATTTTTAAGGAGAGAAATTCCTACGCGCGCTTTTTTTCGGAATGGGAGTTAAGACGTGGGATCCGTGCCTGTACGATTTCAGGTATACGTTAAAGATCCCTACCTAGGTAGCTTATATACTTATAGGCAAAATTATCAGGTCGCCTCCTGGGGGGTTCTAGTTCTAGTTCTGGACCTCCTTAACAAATAGCTCAGAT
>JAQGBY010007698.1:0-11467 GCA_034698785.1 Mycogona germanica
CACTAGACTGTGTATGACCTTGCCTCGACCTTGAGGTGTCATACATGCAGTGCTAGGCTCTAGGAACTTAATTTTAAAAAATACATTTTACACTTCTCTTTACTAACTTATTCTACATCTATTTTACATGTAATCTATCTGTCTTGGCCTTTGCCTTAAGATTCAGACAGATAGATGTATTAGAGGTCGCCATGACCTCTAATCATTTGCCAAGGTCATGGCAAAGTCAAATATGCGTTTGCAGTGCTCGCGCTCGCCGAATTGCTGTTTTATTTGAGTTAGAGTGCTTTTACGTGTTAGAATAAATTATGTTACTAGTTTAAATGTCCAAAGAAGAGTTTTTAATAACAAAAAATAACCTTTTCGATTAACAACTTAGAAAAATAAAAAATAGAAACACTGAGGTTGCTTGTCCTGGCTGACTCTTTGGCTTTTTGGAAACATTCTGTTTTAGAAATAGAACACATGCTTAGTTACTTGGTACTGTATTGCTATGTCAGACAAGCGCGGCGCTAGTACTGTCAGGAAAACTGACAAGTACATGACAATATCGGGGAAATTATGTGACCAGCTCCCAATAGAAGTAGAAGATGGGCCACACTAGTATGGTGAACGAGATTCAATGTACATCTGCGTCATATTTTAACTCCTATTTCCCTAGAGTGTGTAGACAGTGGAATGGCCTGACAGAGCCTCAAATCCAGAGCCTATTAAAATTAATCCATTTCTGTCCCCAACTGGTCTTTCGACCCCCGCCATAGGCCCCTCTCTTGGGGGCTGCTTGCGGGTAAAATGTGTAATTGTAAACGAACAGTATTTCAAATGTCAATTTTGAAATATGTATTATTTGACCCGTGCTTAATTTGAATATGCCTAATATTAGTATCATTGATGCGTATCATATAAAAACCATTATTGCAACATGATTTACTTCCAAATAATAAAACATCCCACGAGACCCGCAAAACCGATTACCCCGTTCCCGATGTTGATACTGCCGACGTTGGTGACGCATTCGTTCAACTCTGTCGCGGAAAAAGATTTTGTTACGACCTCAGTTGGATCCGCCAACGTTTGTCTGCAACCGTTAAGCCATTATGGCGATTATTATAAGCCTAATGTAATAAATGTCCTCGCGTGTTCGGAATTGCTGAATCAGCGTTCGCGTAGTGTGTGTGTTTAGGTGTACGAGTTTTGCGGGGATCGGTCGTCTTCACTCCTCATTTTGATGTTCAATCCTTCGTATGTTTATTACGGCAATCAACATGTTTTCACCGTGTTATTGCCTACTTCTTAAAGCACTTGCAGCGACCGCGCTCCTAAGCATGGAGGTGTACGGCTAGAGTCGTGTTGATTATTCGGTACAACCAAACCCATGATCATATGTCATTAATGCTTTAATATTTATTTTTCTATATTTGTTTTTTCGCCGTTCCATGTACATAGGCGTTGCCATTCGAAACATCTCTATCATAAATAATGTCTCAGCTGTGAGTGGAAATCTATTTTAGTCATTAACTAGCTATTTGCTAAAATGATTTTGCCTTTTTCTATTTCTTTTCGCTGTTGGCAGTGTGCCGATCGTGAAGGGCAATTCAGGAAGTGTGAGAATTTGGGCCAACTCAGTAAGTGATCAATGTTGGGGATTATTAAAAAAATAAAACGGGTACAATTTTTATTCGGAAAATAAGTCAAATTCGTTAAATGCAACGAGACGTTCATTAAACAAAATGTGGGCATCGAACCATCAACAAATCTCAAGAATTGTTATTGAAACGAGTAATAATTTTAAACTGTGAAAGTTGCTTATAGCAGCGCCATTTTGTTGCCGCATGAAAGTTGGAAAAGCGTCGCAGATTTTTTGTCGTTGCTCGTAAACTAAATGGCATAATAACAAAAGAAACGAAACATAAACAACCCAATATAATTATATTGCACCGCCGAAATCACGCACAGTTATAGCACCACCCACGATGTATACTGTACAAGCGCTCTTTGCATACTCTTATGTACATGTATATACTCTGTATACATGTACATACTCTGTATACATGTACAGTGAACTTTTGTCTAAATGATGCTGAGTATGATTAAGTTATCGTTAAATGGCGTGCGCTTAGGCTATGGCACCATTGCGTTTAGTCATATTGCGTGTAACATGCGAGCAACTGGAGAATTATAAATTGTTAATTCGGCCGGAAAATTGTTGTTTCTGACCTGGAGGCGTTGATAGCCAAATTTGGAGAGACGTGGAATTACTTTTGCGAGATATTTCCCGCGCTTATCTAAACGGGCACAGAACGCGGGCGAAAAATCAGGAGCATATTTAATTATTTTTTTATTGGATACTTAAGGCACAATTGCCAGCTAATTAATATACAATAGAATATTTCGTAAATGAGAAAACCTCAATTCTGTTATAGTTCATTGAGGGTCAGATGGTTGTGAGTTCGAAGCTGAATCCTGTCAATCCGATATACTATATCGATAAAAGGTGAATTCGGGACAGCACCAAATGAAAGAGACGAACACGAGTGGCGAACTCGTCTTTTAATAATAATATTGTACAATTATTTTAATTGGTAATTGCGAACAAGATTCGGGCTCGCAATTACCAGTTCAAATTATAATAATAGTAAAATATTAATATAAAAAGACGAGTTCGCCAGTCGTGTTCGTCTCTTTCATCTCGATTAAATATCATACAGACGTTCTAACAAAAAACTTTCTCATTGTACAATATACTGATGGAAGCGAAGGAGGGAGAACTTTAAGGCAAATAACAATCCTTACGAAAAACATATTTAAGTAAAAATAACCTGTCTTAGATCATTACTATCTGTAAGTTGCACAAATTTGGAAAAATGTGGATTTTGGTATCGATCAAACGTCAGTAACGATTAGCAAGAGCGACGATGAATGTAAACAAATATAGAGCAGCATTCTAATTTAAGGAGGATGACGAAGGTAAACGCTGACGTGTTTTAAATATATGTTTCACAAATTACAATTTATATTTTTATTTATGGAGTCTCGCTGTCGAGTTTCCACGATTTCTATCCCGTATTTGTTCTCCTATGTTGGTAACGGGGGGTTAGAATAATGAAATTAATAGGAGACGCCAGGGGTATTTATAAATAGTAATGTAGGAGGAAATATGCTGTCCAGCGTCTTTCCTCCAACGTTAATTTATAATTATTTGGGGGTTAGAATGTAATCCACACACTTTACAATGTTGTTTCACTTAGCAAATTCAATAATTGAATGTGTGTTCTTTTGCTATTGTTAAGTCAATTATGTTTGGTCAATTTTTAATAAAGCTTCATTCATAATTGACTACCGAAGGGGAAATTCGGATATTACTAGGTCATGTCCAGCGAAGCACGAGTGCCTAATATAATCGCCTGACTGCGGGGAGGCGCCGGCCGTTTATGTACAGTATAATCCGTAATTATTAATTCAGACTTCCGAGATCTCCCAGGAAGCCTCATGGCACGATGTAATAACATTTGCCAGTTTTAATTACGAACTTGGGCATAGGAAATTGGCTAGAATCTAGAAATTCGTACTATAATAAAACTGACATGGATACCTGTGGTTGCAGGTCATTGAAAATTATTGATGTGACCCCTCACATATAGTGTCGAGAGGGGTACAGAAACTCCTGTTGTGATATACACTACAGTGAATTTTAAAAAAGCTTCCTGATAAGCAATAGCTGCATTTGACTGCTGCGATTAATTAATAAAAGGATTAGGGATGACATTGGCTAGGTGATCGGATGTGTGCGGCCTCGTCAGCGTTAGGTTATGGTAGAGCGATTTGTTGACACAGTTGGAAATCCCCATATTCATCCCAATCATACCAAAAATGTTTCAATTAATTGTATCGGCGATCGGATCGCCACTCTGAATTCAAGAGCTACATTAATACCCTGTAGCAGATACGGTATACAGTATATAGCAATATTTTTGCGGCTCACACATGACCATCCATCTGTTAGTCGAATGTCAAACACACTCTGAATTTGCATAAAAATGCACTTCTTCGTAACGGTGGTGACAGTGCTAATCTAAGCCCATTTGTGGTTTAGATTTATCGGTTTCCCTCGTTCATTTGTGCGAGCCACGTTGCCTAGTCGTGGCAACAACGTCCTACTCTATTTTTGTATTAAACCTACATGTCTGATGTCAACCCAACCCAATAACATTGTTCGGTCGCGCATCTTTGTGATGGCGGTTTATGGGTTAGTCGTGACTCGAATCAAGAAGAGAATTTTTTTTTGGTCATATTTTTTTTTCCGTCGCAGGATAGAATGACACACAGAACCTTCTCGTCCCAGCAGGGCACAGCTCCAAAAACGCTGGATAATGCAGTTATGCGCTTAGGAATGCAGCCGCGGTGTCCAAAAGTCTTTCGGAGCTTTATCACTGCTGGTGATAATGCTGCTTGAAATCGGACTATAGTGTTTAAGGGGATAAAGCAACACCCACTCATATTTTTCTCGGAAATTTATTCCTACGTTCAGAAAGTTGCGAAATTGACGCTATAGGAAAATACTACGAGACATATATGATTTTAAACGCTATTATTTTCGAAATAGTGTTCTTGCGCGATAATACACTTCAGGCAGCGGTGATCCAATTGCTCAAAATGTTGGCAACGTCATTGTGAGCAACGTTCTGTAATGCCTGTGTCGAATTTTGCGATACATGCAAAAGCAAAAGCAAAAGGTTTTTCATTTTAAATAATAGTTTACTATTATTATATTAGAAGAGTTATCGGCAACTCTTGTTCGTCTTTTTTGGTCCGGTCTGTCCCGTGCACAACCCCCCATTTTTATTATCAATTTTAATGCTTCACATATACTATTCAATAATTCTATAGTTTTACTCTTGTAGCTTACTGAACACAGTGGTCTCTGTCAATCTGCCATTTTGCTTAGTCGGCATTGTTCCTGTTATATTTTGAATTATACATCATTAGATAATAAAAGACTACAACTCTGGACAAGGACAAATTCGGTGACGAGGTTGCTTGATTTATTAAAACAAAATAAATATTAACTAAAAAACTAAATTGTTACTCTTTACAATTTATTATTATAGCCTAACGAGCTCCACAGAACACAACAAATTCTAATTAAAAATAAAAAGTTGCACGAGTTTACTATCAGTTATTACATATATAAAAAATTACTGTTACACAGAAAAACTATTCTATAGAATAAAAAACTGTGTAAAGAGTAACAATTTAGTTCTTTGATTAATATTTATTTTGTAGATCTAGCAACCTCGTCACCGAATTTGTTCTCGTCCGGAGTTACAGTCTTTTATTATCTAATACAGATATTATTACGTCGGTGACTCCCACCAGTTATTTTTGTATACATCATTATTTTGGTCCGATACGATACTTTAAGTTCGTCCTACTCGTAAAATAGGGCAAACGAGAATGCCGATGTAATCTTAGTGTACGAGCTACCAAAGTTCGGATCTGATGCTACTAGTTCATGAGCTTTTGTATTCCAGGGATTTTGTATTAAAAAATCTCCCGCAGCCTTCAAAAAGTAGTTTCGTCGAGCCCAACATTCGCAGAGGCGTTTTTAGAGAAACGCGCCCGTAATGACAATGGCCCCCCATCTGGTAATGACAATGGCCCCCGCGGACCTGCCTCGAAATTATTTCAATTATCCCTCATTTTAATAATTAAACTAGATTGTGTTGTCTACACACTCGCACATTTATATCGTCTGCAATTCTCCTGATGACAACTTTACACCCACTCGTACATGCGCATGTACAGTACATATCCAAGGAGTTAATAGAAGAACATGTCACTATTGCGTTAGAACAGGCTAGACTTATGGAACACGTTCAGTTTGTTTGCACAGAATATATTTGTACAGAACCATGACACTGCAGAATATTAATGCACCTCTAAACTAAACAAAGGCTTCACAACTACGTGTAACAGACGACTCAAATTAACGAAAATCTAATGTCAAGGATCGGAATTAGTTAAAACGTGATATTGAATTATTCAAACAATAAGATATTGAATGAAATAGCCTCAAGGTGGCGCTATTGCCTCGGGTAATCTGTTGCTGAACGTTTTAAAACTTACCTATCGCCACTTACCGCTAAAACAATGAAAATAAATTGCTACGGTTCGGGACAATAGACATGTACGTTTAATGCGAAATACTTGTATTTGGTAATTGTACGACGTCCTGGGTTTTCCAAGGAGCATCAACCTTGGAAGGTCACACACACTTGATCGCTAGATTGCACTTGACGAAGCGGACAGGCAAGATAATTTAATGATGTTCACGTTAGTTTACTCTGTATAAGTGGCTTTAACCGAAATTTACTAGTATCTGACTTCTTTCCGCTGCCCGGTATCTTGAAGAAAAACGAAACAATAGCGGATGACTTGATGATACTTGAAGTATCGGACAGGCTGATGACGTGTATGTTGGTTTAGAAGTTGATTAAAGCGAAATTTTCCTGACTTCGTCCAGCTGCCCGATTTCTTGAAGGACACGAAATACACATGTATAGTGGGCTCTATTGAAACGGTTCTACAACGTATTCTGTAATGTTGAGAATGTCGTTGGAAAATTGACTTGGTTGCCGTGTGGTCGTTGGTTAATAAGGGCTTTGCGAGTGATCGGGGGTTGGTCGGTTGCCACGAGAGAAAACGAGGTCTCGGACACACGAGTGGCGCGCGGAGACCACAGTGGACCCTGATCCGTGTGTGGGGGGTGAAGAGTCTGGGCTCTACCCGGAGCTCACCATGACATTGGCCCGGTATGCGCATATCATCTCCCTCCAACTGACTAATCCCAACTGATCCTGCTAATACGGCTGCTGCCCTAGGCGAACTCCAATGTCCATAACAAAGACTTAGAAATATGTATCTGGTTGTGAGTTCCTGAGATCACCGCGCTCACGTACAGGAATTGGAACACCGTACACTGTGCATAAAGTACAGCGCCGAAATTTCTAAACATGCTTCACTGAAATCGGATTTTTGAAATATTTAAAAAATATCTATATATATATATATATTTATTTTTAACAATATAAGAATATAAGAAGAGGCAAGATCGTACTTGAAACTCTGCGTCTCTGGTCGTCTTTTTTTCGTCCGGTGCTGTCCCGGAGACAACCCCTATTTCATTATGAATTTATTATGAATATTTTATTTATAAGTACCTATATGTTAGAATCTGACGCATTTTGGAAACATCTTAAAATACCTCTGTCTACTTATAGGTAACGGATATCCTTGAAAAATACTCGTGACATTTAAGAGACAATTATTAAATACATCTTGACGTTGAGGTCGACGTTTCCTCTTAGTGTGCTCTTAATTAGAAACTTAGTTTATCCCATCAATTGCCATGGAATTTGTTAAAGCGGGTGAGATGTGAGTCTTGAACTGTAAGAAAGTGTCCATTTTGAGTAGCCTCAGTGCTACAGTGTAGGCATGCAACATGGACCCACGGTGCTTCGTTGCAGCACCCGGGGATCGATGCAATTTTGGGCTGGTGAGCTGCCTTTAATATCCGGAGTTTTAAAACGGAAGGAGAAATCCGTCTTAGTCGAGGGGATCTACCACGTGAGCAGTTTCCCCAGAGATAGTTTACCAAAAATGGGGTTGCAATTTTGGAGTGCAATCGATAGTTTCCAAATTGTGAAACACTGACGATATTGATATTTATTATTTTCTCATACGTGGAAATTTTTCTCATAAAACCTAGAGTTTGATACTCGTGTCAAAAATAACCAAGTCGATCGACGGATAACAGAGTGCTGATCAACAGCCCGTGACGTAGCGTCCAGCAATAACAATAAAACCGTTATATACGACATTTTTTTTTTATTCTGTCGCGATGGTGTCACTATTTGAAAAGCAGTGACACATGCGTCGATTGACATTGTGTGTGTTCATTGACGCGGACGTCAAGGCTATTCCACTCTCTCTGTATATTGCCTGCACGCGTTCAACAGGCTTCGTGCCGCGCGTGAGCCGCGCTCTGGTCTTGGCCGATGCCAAGCCGCGGCACGTAAACCGGTTGACAGCGACTAAAGGACCGAGAGACATTGCCTGGGGACGCGCGTTTCAACATTGTTTATCAATGGGGAGACATAGACGCTAAACTGGATGTCGTTAGTCCAAATGATCGCTGGTGGATCGATCGATCGAGCACTAATAATCCCTGTCCGATCGGGGGGCAAATGAGTCGACTCGGGAGTTGTTTATGTGCGGGCCTAGGCAGATGTATTCGCGGAATTTCAGGCTTGTTATGACAGATTGTTGTGCTGCCATCGCATTTTTCTGGGGATATCTATACACTAATTGGTTGGCTTGTTCCAAGATAAACATTGACCAACGTAATTGTGTTATTCGAGAAAATTGCATCGAATATTCATTCGATTAGTTTTGATGCAATTAACATAACTGTTGTCCGATTTGGAGTAAAAACAGCACTGCAAATTTAAATTTTATTATTCCGATCCCGGGGTACTGGTGAAATAAAATGGTGTCTAAGAACCAAGAAACGCCTGTAGTGCAATGTACTGAATTGCTTAATTATAAAATATAAAGGATTAATTTTCCTGAGAAGCTTAAATAATTATATTGTATTACCTGCGCAACTTTGTCTTTTTCCCCTATTTGAGTAATACTCACTCACCAATATATCACAACATAATTTCGTAATTTCAACGGTTTAAAACCCGTCTTGTTAGTTCAACTATAATAATAATTAAAATAACTACTGTATCACCCTGCACATTCTGCAAAATTGTATGAAATAGAAAACACTGTCTCCTATACGAATGTCTTAAGGTTCTAGAATACTTGTATACTCGTTTATAAAGATTTTGGCAATTGAAAATCAAATATACGAGATATTTTTATTATGGTGTTTATCCAATTGTGGAAACAACTTGTTCATTGATCACCGATAAAAAATATTGTAAATGCAGGTTTCGAAATACGTAACAAGAGATTTGCTTACCTTGGAGAATGTGCCGCAAGAGATGTATTTTCCCCGGTAGCAATAACCGTCTGTCAATGTCGAGAATACTTCAACACACGATCGTTTGATGAAATCCGAGTAGTCTCCCTTCTTATTCCCCCTAGTACCGAGTAACCACTTAATATGAAAATATTTTTTTATTTATCTGATGTGCAATTTCCGGCCCCGCGTGTGGGGGGTCTTGCCACAGCGACACAATGACGACAACCACATTGGCAACCGCTCTCGCTCCTCTGATAAATTGCGCCGAACAAAAAAATATCCATAATCCTTTGTTTCACAACGCCATTTATTACAATCAGCTGTTCGTTGGGTTTTCCTCCACAGTCACCACACCGCCCACGACTCAACGAACCCGATCGAAGTTTCGCGAAACGAAATCGCCTCTCCTTTATGACGTTTGACGAAAAGGTGACGCGCCACCTAGCTTTATCGGGTAAGTGCTTCCTTTTTGGATAACTATACCGTATCGTTCAGTGATCTGAAAGTTTTAACAACATTAGACAACCCCTTTCTGAATCAAACATAGTCACGTCGTGATCAATATCGTTGAACGAAGCACGTCACCGTGTAACCCGATTTCATAGAATCATTTTTGGCGTCTGTCTTTCCTGATCAGGTCCGTGTGTCGAATTCGGTTAAAAATTGGGTCGCCGTTGACGGTCTTGTAACTTTTTTCCTGGATCAACTTCGACGTTTTTCAGTTGTCGAATCACATTTTTGTTATTGTTGAAAGAATATGGTATTGGCAGTTTAGTTTTGAGAGATGTTGTGTCCAGTGCGTGGGGAAAATTAAACGTGGTGCGTGATGCGTCTCGCTGGCATCGTTCTGACATCCACAAGTTGCTGGAAAGGAATTTTTATCATCTCCCCCGATTCTTCTTCTTCTTCTCTCCCAGTTTGTGTGTGTCTACCGGTCCGGTACTGTCTAGTAGTGGTGGGAGCCGCGCGCGCGAACACGCATCATGTGCCACGTCTGCGCTGACTGTGCCATTGCCACGCACGCGCGTTCGCGGGCGCGCCACGCCGACACTCTCACTACCATTTAGTCGACGCGTTTCCGATCTCTATCCCCCTGACACCTCCTGCCTAAACTGACGACTCGTCCTTTTTCCCCGGTTGGTTTATTTAGTTAGTAGCGCCTCTGCCAACGGACAAAAGATCTCAGTAAAACGGCTCGTCCATTGAACATTTGCGGATGGTTGTGTTCCTCGGAGGACGTTCTGCTGTCCCACTTTTCATGGATATTTAATGAAATCGTTTGTGACCGGCACTTTAAGCGCCATCCAGCGATCAATTTTTCAAGTTTGTACGTCCCGACATGGCGCAGTTGGTTAAGCGACTGACTGTGGTTTGGCGGTCCCGGGTTCGATTCCCGGCGCGGCTCTGGCTCGGGGTACTGGTGAGGATGTGCCTCTCACAAAGTGCCTAAGCACTGAGAGGGGGACAGAATCTTCCTGTTGTGATCCGTTACTTCAGTGAAGTCATCATCAATTCTGTTACCGAAACAGATTAAAATTTGATGTGCGTTGAAAAACCCAGAACGTTGTTAAACCCCGGAAGTCTTATTGCCAATAGCGTCAAAACGATGTCATCTACTTTGTGAGTACTAATCAAGAGTAGTGATCTTACTTTGTGAGTGTTACCGGGAGGTGAGATTTTACGTGACATCAACGTCAGCTGGTGACTAAGAATAAAATGATTTGTTAGAGCTGATGATCTAAGGTGGATTTCTCTACGCGTGCACATATACACAAACGTTGACGCGCGCGCGCGCCAATCTCGCTCTCTCTTTCAGAATGCCCCCACTCTGGTTCCGAAAACTCCTCCGTGTTCTGGCGACGAGCTCTGAAACTTATTCCGCTGCTAGAGTGTGCTGTGATGCGCGGTCTAGCTTATGGCGTGGGCATTGCATTGCATTATTACTTTGGTGTACGGTGGTGGTGGTGGCATGCCTGTGTGTGTGTTCCATAGAGAGAGGGAGAGATGGCGTGTGTGTTGTATGTGTGAAGTTCTGTGGTCTGGTGGTGCTGAGGTCGCTTTCGTCCGTGGCCTAGCTCCACTTTTCCGGCTGAAAGCGATGCCGAACAGAGAACGCATCATCACACAGACGAATTTGGGTTTAGATAAGAAGGGTGGCGGTTGGGATTTTTTTTTTCAGAGTGACGATTGTGGATTCGGCTGGTGTGTGTGTGATCCGTGAACCACTGCTTTATTGAATTGTCACGGTTTTCCTGCCAAGAAACTGAAAGGATGGACTAAGCGGAATTGGACGAATGCATTTTCAATTTAAATTAAGCTGGAATAGTTTCTCTCACGTTTGGGGGTGCTCTGTATTTCTATATCCTATATTATAAAACAAAGAATTGGATTTTGGTGTGCAGAGCAAAATTTCAGAACGGCTCAATGAAATCG